>JAPZEA010000002.1:16323185-16333250 GCA_029783685.1 Heniochus monoceros | reverse complement strand
CAGAAAACAAATCACATTACATTATTCTGACAGGGATACCCGATCCACGTCTTCCCAACGACTATGGGTGACTATGGGTGACTATGGGTGGAAAGCAATTTGTTTTTTCTTGTTTTATATAAGGTTAATGCTTTTTGTGCACTGTCCCTGTTCAAATAACGAAACATTAGCATGAAAAAGTCTTTGTGCTGACCTGAGCTAACGGGCTGCTGTATTTAGCAAACAGACATGAGCGTGGTATCAAACCTCTCCACAACAAAGCAAATAAGTGGATTTCCCAAAACAAACTATTCCTAAGCCCTGCGAGGCTCAATACGCCTTTGTTTGAGACATGCATCATTTAAAGAAGGCTGTACAAAACTGATACAGTCCTCTCTCCTTCGATCAGCATGAAGGTGAAGTGTCCTTAACGGAAAAGCGCACCACTCTCTGAACTGTCCTTTGGCAGCTACTGTGACATTTTATACTACATATCTATTGAAAATGACTCTAAATAAATCTGAGGGAAAAACAGCTCTAAAGTTGCAGAGACATGATGAATAATTTTGTATCTTCAGTATAATATGGTTTTAATATCTGGTTAGGAGAGACAATCAAATCGTATGCATGTCTTCTGGCAATAACTGAGCTCACAGCATGTAGAGTGTCTGCTGAGTGGTAGCAGTAAGGCAAACCTCAGTACACACACTGTATAAATCTCAAATAAAACAATGAATGCCAAAAATACAGTAATCAATAGACCCTATTTGGCATCACTAGCTTCTAGCTATCTGCACAAATATTTGGCTCAGAAAATGAAAGCCAGCAAACAAATGTTTCAGATACAGTACATTTAAAATGCTAATGAGCAGCAGCGGTCACAGCGGGTGATGGTGGGTGGACAAATCGCAGGGCAGGTTTTACCACAGAGCTGAGCGGTCAAGGCCACAGAGGCAGAGTGGGCCTCTTTAAGGGAAAAGACAGAAAAACATGCCTGGGGAGGAGAGGGGTCTGACAGCACTGATGAAGAATATCTCAGCTAGCTGTCCTTCATGTTCATGCTGCGCTGTGGGGACGAGGCAGAGCTGGGTGGAGCTGGAGGGACGAGAGAGGAAGAGGTGCTGCCCTTTGTATGGTTGAGGCACAGAGAAGGAGTTGGCCTTTATGTCTGAGTATCTGTGTGTGTGTGTGTGTGTGTGTGTGTGTGTGTGTGTGTGTGTGTGTGTCTGTGTGTGTGTCTGTGTGTGTGTCTGTGAGTGTGTGCTTGTTTCCTGGTGATAAGCTGCTGAAGTGGTCCAGGGACCCATATTGTTAGCCATCTGTGCACACAAATCACATTCATCCTCTCTTTTGATCTTACCAGGTAAATGCCCATCCAGCTCAATGCTCAGTGTGGATTGAGCATACAGTCAGCATGATTTTTTTTTTTCATAAAATTTCTGAGGCTTAAATCAACTCTGCAGTGTTTTTTTTAAGACTCTATCTCCCAAATGGTCAGTGCAGCCATGGCTGTGTTGGAGAGAAGAGCACTGACGATGGGTGTGTCTGGCCGTGCTGCTCTCTCCTGCACGCTCACTCATTTTGTTTTGTGAGTGCGTGTGTGTGTGTGTGGATTTGTGTTTACACCACTGTCACTGTGGGAATGTGTGGAAAAAAACAGCCATCCAAGTTGGTTTACATCCTGTTTTATGTGTCCAGACTGAAACCTGTAGAGCATGTTAAAGCAGACAGCGAGCCACAATGTTTCGGTTGAGTTTCTCATTTTCTATTTATGGTTGACCTCTTAGTTCTTCTTTTGTTGGTCAAACTTTCTGGATATAATAAATAATATGTTTATGGATCCTCACACCTGTGCTGTGAGTCTGTTTCAGTTGTTTGTTTTTTATAGACTGATGTATAGCTGCATAGATGTGTCCTTACTGTGTCCCTCACTCATGACTTAGAGGCCAAGTCACCTGCCGTTTTCTTCCTCTTCAAGCTGATCTGAGATCTGTCTGCAGATACTGAATTGTATAGAGAGATACACATGCACAGACAATGCATCTCACCCTATTGTCATATCCAGGACCGATCATAGTCTCACATATTTAGTCTTTAGAGAATCTAATGACTTCAGCAGCCCTTTCATGCGTGCCCCCTCCGGTTTCTGAGCTGACTGCCCAGTGCCAGTCTGGCACTGCCCTACTTTCCATTTGCCTGAAAAGGCATCACTACAACCAGGAACCCATCTGATTTAGCCATTTTGGGTTCTGCCATGTGACACTGTGGATTTTAATAGGAATGGAAAGTTCCCGTCCACTGTAGGACTGCAGAAACACTTTCCATGCTTTTACACAAGTGGAAGAGATTGTGTCCAAATATCACCCTGAAAAAAATCTGTTTAACCCCACGAGGGTACAAAGAGTTCAACCCCTTTATTCACAGCACCATTTGTACTATTATCAGTCACTCGATTTAGATCATTTTGTACATGTTGATCCTGTATCATTGCATCCTTTATACTAACTGTCTCTTCCGCCCGCTAACACCTTACAACTGTCCTCCGTATTCTCATCTTCTTTGCTCCAATATGGTCCAGCAGGTCTAACAGTTTCCTGCCAGCTCCTGATTGGCCAGATGCATTAGCATGGTTGCTAGCTTAAAGGTGCATTCGGGGTTACTCACCAAAACACCTTGTGTGTATCCTTGAGGTCGAACAAATGTGTCGAGTACATTTCTCTCCTCGTAAAACATCTGCAGACCCAATCCTTTAAGTATTTTAAATCCGGCATTGTTTACATCCATGTTTACTAACTTGCTGTATTCTTATTCACTGCCTTTGCTGTCATGTTGCAGTATATCTTTATCCATTATCGTCACCTGTTGATCAGTGGAATACACCATTGGCCCTCATGCACGAGATAAGTGAAACAAAATCTAAAACCCCACAAACTAACTAAACATTCATAATCATTCATTGCTGGTCCAGTGGAATATTCTCATTTAGTTTCAAACTGATGTATAATTGCATGACAAGATTGATAATGACATTTTGCTCCTCCTGGCCATTGATCTGTTGTTTAATAGCAGACTTTGCATAAGTGCATTCTCTGTAATGTGCATTTACTATTGATCAGGTAATTACTTAATTTTTTTTTTTTTATTAATCCTTTCTGTGGACAGTCAGTCTGTCTCCTTCCACAATCACTACTCATCTTCTGACCATGCAGCAAAGTCAAAAATGACTTTATTATTATGACATTATTTCTAAAAGTTTCATTTTACTTGCTCCATCATAGGAGAGCTTCAGCACCACATTCCTCCAAATGGCCTCCATGCAGTTTTAACAAATGTTTGTTTAGATGGAACAGCTTATCAACCAATGCTGTTAAGTCTGCTCCCTGAGGCTGGCAAGACTCCAACTCCCAGCAAGCACTGCTCCCACAGACCATAGGCAAAGCTGCTTTTTCTCTGCAGTGGCTTCTTCTTCCTTGTGGATCTGGTGTATTTGTCTCACTTTCTTTCTCCCATCACTCAACCACAGAGAGGTCAGAGAGAGGAGAGGAGAGGAGAGGAGAGGAGAGGAGAGGAGAGGAGACAGAGGGAGTGCAGGGCTCTCATAATGAGCAGCAAAAAAAGACCATTCACGTTGAGATCAGAGCAATTAGCTCCATGGTCTGAGTGGTGGAAGAACACAGAAGCCTGTTAATAAAAGCACACTATTAAGCTCAGTGGCAGCTATTCAACCATTCTCTCGACAGTTTGTGAGGCTCAGTGTTTGTGTGGGTGTGCCGGTCCTCAGCAGACTGCGAGGAACAAAGACATCATGTCTCTGTGAAAGGAGGATGTCGTTTATATAGACCACCATGACCTTTATTAGTTGGAAAAATTAAAATGAAATATTCAAACCATCTGAAATATTCCACATTCTTGCATGAAGCATTCTCATTTTCTGAGAGATGACGAATTACCAGTTTGCTCTGGACTCATTGTGGCTTTGCTCTTCAGAGTAGCACTTATAATTTCATGAGTGAAGACAGAGTAGGAAACCAGTTGTGTGCAGCTGGCTCGGGATGACAGAATACAGTGTGTCCATGTGGCATATTCTCGGCTCAGCTGGATGCTGAATTTTGCACATGGCGCGCAGTAAAAAAACAAATCGGTCAGGTGGAGGCAAAGAATGAGTTTAATCAAGCGCGTGTCAGATTAATTGACATTAATGGCAGCCTAAATCAAATCAACATTGATATTCATTTTGCTCATGAAATTACAGTCATAGGGTACCATTTTTCAATGTCCTGATCCTTTCAACCTCCAGCTGTGTCCTTTAGCTTGAGATCAAGTGTAAAATCATAATAGACCAATGAAATTAGCATCCATAAGCATCCATTAGATGCTCAGATCAGGCTGGTGTTATGTTGCTTTTAAGAGAAGGATATACTGTACGTTTGAATACAAATGTGACAGGGAAGTGGCTTGACTAAACCGGTGCTTTGCAGTGAGACCCGAGCTAATGCATGAAAGGGGTGATGTAGATGAATTGGGTGCTAATATTATCCCTCAGTCGGTGCAGCTGCTGCTAAAGAATGAAAAAGACGAGGCGGAGAGATTATAACACGAGATTTCATAAGCTGCTGTTAAAGGAAGGAAGGATGGAGCGGGTTGAGGTAGAGGAGGCAAGTTGGGGGAAGTTTAGAGGGAGAGTTGAGAGACTACCCTCTCGAGAGAGTGCATCACGTCCTAAGATGTTGAGGAGGTTTTCTATGTGGCATCAACAGCACTTCTCTCTCCACTATAGCTCTCTCTTCTCATGCTTGTCATTTCAGTTCTTTCTCCGTGCCGCACACGCCACTTCACCCTCTTCTCTTGAGTATCCTCATGTTTCATCGCCCTCTTTTCAAGCTCAGACTTCCTTTTATCTCACCCAGTGGGAGTTGATGGAGGACTATAGGAGGGAAAGAGGAGCTGGATGACACGACAGTGGGTCTGGTGCAGCCATATATTGGCAGACGCTGATTGAGGACATCAGGTTTTGGCTTGAAGAAAGAAAGAAAGTTTCAGCCAAAAACCTTTAGACTGACTTGGACAGACTGAGTTTTACAAAAAAACGCACTGGCATGAAGCTTAAAGCCTTCAGCAGATAATTTCTAAGATCTTTTGGAGCTAAAGATTTCCTCCTCGCAGAACTGAGAAGCTTTCGTCATTGAAGTCTGATTGAACATGATTTCTGCAGATCAGAGCTGAAGGCAGTCTAACTTATTGCCAAGACAGTCACACTGAAATCCACACACACACACACACACACACACACACACACACACACACACAGATAGACGGACTGTGACTGACTTGTGATTCTTATGTCCCTCTTGGCGCCAACATTGTTTCAACATCTCAATTACTTTCTGCGTCTCTGCGGTGTCTTCTTGTCTCATCTAAGCAGCCTTTAATGGAACGTCTCTCCTTGGTAGATTTGAGATTTTTGTTGACTAAAGCTCATTTAATTTTTCAGAGGAAACACTAAAACAATACGGAATTTCTTCGTGGTGATAAAAAATACTCCACTTTCTTCGCTTTCTTCGCTATCGAGATAATCTCACTGGTAAATCAGAGAAAATCCTCTGCCTTATATTATTCGCCTGTTTAGCCGGTGCTGGTGCTATCTGTGATGTTTGACCTTCGACCTCGTCTGTCTCCTCTCTGGGTTCCTGTTTTCAGATCAGTCAGCTGAGTGACACCAAATCCAGCAGAGACCGTGTTTGTTCTGTTTCCTATCAGATCTGAATTATTCATCAGAGAGTGCATTATCATTCACAAAAGCACTGGTGGACACGCAGACAGCTGTGAAGTGAATAACAGGATATGAAGGGAAAGGTGTTGCTTCAGAGAGGCGCTGATGGTAAAACACAGCTGTGTCTCCCGAGAGGAAGTTTATCTCCCAGCACTGAGTTTGTTCAATGAGGAATGAATGACACATGCGCAAGTATTGTATACAAATAGATCCAGTCTGGAGGAGTTCACACTTTATTCGTTCCTCTGTGCATTTTTGTACAAGGGAGTAGATAGAAATCTGGTTTAAAACAGGAATCCAAGATCAGCTTTTATGGAAAAGCGACTTCCTTCTTAGAAAGTTGTTGAATCTCTAATTGAGTCCTGAAACAAATTGTGAAATCATCAAGATAATTTTCCACATGATTTTTTATATTATATACATTTATTTGAAATAAATTTAAAAAATAGATCATAGGAAATGTGTCAAATCCTGTCACCTGATTTTTAATAAAAGTTTTTGTATTGTTTCACATTGAGACAAAAAAGTGTAGGTCGGATGTGTCTGGCCCTGTCTTTAATTTGCCCTTAATCCTACTTTGGCATATAGACAAGACAGCATGACAGCCACTTCAGACGTAAAATCTCGTCTGCTCTTTTCTTGTGTCTATGTATCCACAGGCTAGATAGGGAGGGCTCTCCCTTTGCCCCTCTCCCCCTGATCCCCACTGTCAGCTCCCCCAGGGTGCAGTGTGACCCATACAGGCACCCAACCGGAAGAACCACACCGCTTTCTCTTCCTCCATCCTCCCCTCTGACACAGTATACATGACCTCATTATGCAAGCCCCACCCTCTTAACTTGTTTTACAGTATAGTATGATATCAGTCTAACCTATTGACCCTAATAAGAGAAAAACCCCAACCCCCTGTTTGAAACATGACCTACTTACTTTATATAAGCACATGTGGACATACCCAAACTCACCTCTCTCCCCCTTCCTCATTCAAGTCATTGTGTTGAGTCAGATGACAGATTTGTTCCAATTATTTCTTGAGGTTTATACGCCTTGATTGGTCATATTACTGTAGATATAGTATTCATATCTTTTATCATCAGACAGGAAGTGGTCAAATGTCAACTGCCATTGATTTGATGAAGGAAAAATCCAAACTCAGTTTCTTGTTATATCATAAAAGAGCACAATTCAGCTTTTCTCGGCTGGAGAACTTGTTCTGCTAAATGTGACAAGTTCAGCCACTTTCTCCAAACTTTGTCAAACGGCAATCCAGGAAATAATAATTGCTTTATTTGTATTTGAAGTCAACAAAGTTCTTCGCGGGATTAAAATAAGAGAAAGACTAAAACAAAAAGAAAATTATAGTAACATTAGGACATAAGGTGAAGGCGACAAGTTGAAAGGGAGGAAAGAGAGCTAACTTGACCCCCCACCTTTCGACCAAATTGTCAGGATAGTTTGTAAATGCATTTAAAGACTAAAAGAAGAATCAATTCTAAATGGCACACGTACAAAAACTGGACTATTGCAATCTCTTCTTGTTCAGGTTAAGACTCTTTTGTATTCATAAATGTTCAACAGGGTTCCAGCGTAGGCCCGACAATAGTCCAAGATAGCTACCACAGTGGCGTGTATGAGTTTCTGGCTCTCAAATATTGGAAATGAATAATGGTGGCAGAGCTAGATAAGATAGGTTTAGGTCAAGTGGGAAGATAAAAACAAGGACAACGCTGTAACATGAAATAGTTCCTGGATTGTACTGAACATCATGGATTTGAGTGTAATTTTGCCTTTAGTCGGATGTTTATTGGCTGTTATTGTTTTAGGCGTACAGAGGTAACCACTGTAGAAACACCCCCGACCTGTTTGTGTCAGGATTTTCAGAACAGTTGCTCTGTGGGAGAAGGGAAAACAGCGAAGCAGATGTGTGCCAAGCGGACAGACTTCACAGTCCTGGCACAGACTCCCCTCCTGCATACACTCGTGGGCGCATGCATCGGTGTATACGTTCTTCAGTGCTATTTTTGTGCGTGTTGGTTGAGATGGTGTCGAGAGCGCTCTAAATTTCAGTTTGCCAAGTGTTTGCAGTGTGAAAGTTAGGTATATAGAGCAGGCAGCGTTAAATGAGGTCTGCGTCTATGAATATTTAATCAAAAGACAAACTGAAAGACATGGAGCCAAGTAAGCCAACCGCTGATGTAACTGAGCTGGGAGAGCAATGGTAGTTCATGCAGTGTGTAACCTTGAAGAGATATCCAGTTAACTGTCACAGATTGCTTTGTTTTTGTCAGGTATTCTCAGGTATGAGAGCAGGCGGTGGTGTGTGATACCTGATCGATCTTTGCAGGGAAACAGAATTAGCTTCTGTACGCCCTTGAAGTTGGAAAGGATTCAGTGTTTTGATCAAGGACGCTTTCAGAAAGGTGGATGCTTGATTGCATCGGGGTTTAAACTCAGGTTTACCAGTTCAAGGAGACTCTACTCAATCACTTTGCCAAATTTGTTCACAGAAAGTCGGAGCAAACTTGTACCATCTGTCTGGATTTAACCTAATTACTACAGTAACTCCACTACTTCAACACGGATAAGCTGTTTTACAGTTGATGAAACACACTTTTGCTCATGGATGACAGCAAACTTGTTATGTAGGACTTTTTATCTTTCTCCCAACTACAAGCTGTGGTCCTTTAATTCACTGGTTTTTAAGATGTGTCCCCACGACCCTATCAGGTCAGCTCAAGTACCCCTTTATTGAAAACACCTGTCATGTCCCAAATGTGATCATTTGAGTTGATTTAAACTGAATGATACAACAATGAAGTATGTAAGTGAATTTTGCTATCCAATATTTTTTCATACAATTGAACTGTCAGTGTTTTTGAGTTGGTTCAGTCAATATTACTTTTGTGCTACTGGTGACAGAAGCTAGATATTTCAGCCATCATTCCATTACTTTTAGCTGCAGTTTCAATCTTCATCTGTAAGGTTTACAGCAACTTTCTATTGGAACCATTCATTCCTTACCTTTAGCTATCTAGTTTTATCCATTTATATTTATCCATTTCTATAAGCTACAAATGCAACTCTTTATCTGTTAACTTTTAGCTATCTACTTGAACTGTTTCTCTATTACCTTTAGCTAACTATTTGAGTTGCATTTTCATTACTTTTAGCTTCTATTTTAATAATTCATCTGTTACTTTTTGCAACTTGTTTAGACTTCTCTTCTTGTTTGCTGACTAATTTTCCCACACTCTGACTCCACTCTGTTAGTTGAGCCACTTCACAGTATTTCCATGTACCCCCTGAAAACTGCACACGCACCCGCCAGGTTACGTTTACCCCTAGTCGGGACTCACTGCTTTAATATATGAATGGTATCTGACGCGTCTTGTTTGTCGTTGTTTCCTTCAGTTGGGATGAGAGCAGTTCCATCAGCAGTGGTTTGAGTGACGGCTCCGACAACCTCAGCTCTGAAGAGTTCAACACGAGTCCCACCCTCAACTCCCTTCCTACCACTCCCATTGGCTCCCGAAGAAACTCAGCCATCGTGGTAAGTAACACACACTTGAGTATTCTCATACAGACACATTCAAATGGATTAGCAGCGTGTGCTGGTTACAGTAGTATTGATTAAGGTGTTAATCCAGTGAGCTGTTAATGAGGTGCTGAATGGTGTGTCATTCACACAAGAGGCAGCAGGACACTGGCATCAGAGACAAAGCCCGATTAAGTATTCTACGCATGCCCATAATATTTATCACATCTGCAGCAATCGATGTTTGCCGCAATACACACACTGCATGCTGGACAGCTGCATTGTTCCACAAGGCTGCCTTTTGGTCTTCAGTGGGTCGTTTTGAACCGTGTCAAGAGCTAATCAGGCTTATTTTGGAGGTTTTCGAGAGAAATGTGTGAAAATGATCAACCAGTATAACCGCAGACGTAGTTGTTGGTCATTGATCTACATTAATCCACAAAAAACAAGCAAAAATTGTATTATTCCAAAAAAAATTCCAATATATATGCGATGTCATCGCAGCTTTAGACATTTAGGACTGTTGTACAATTAGCTTGACTGACTGGAGTTAGACACAACTGCCCTGAGTGTTTGATCTTCACAATACATTGAATCACACTGATATATGTAAGATGTGGTCTTAAAAACGTGCTGTGGGGACAGGAGGATTTGGAACTCATGACCTCAGTGCTTCTAAAATCCTGTCTGCAGCTCTGCTTGAGGTTCTTTAAGATCCATCTGTAGCTGTATGGGTTCCAGACAGTGTGTGTACATGTGTGCGTGTGTGTGTGTGTGTGTT
>JAPZEA010000002.1:16245344-16256543 GCA_029783685.1 Heniochus monoceros | reverse complement strand
GGAGTCTGCTCAGGTGTCAGAGATAAATCAGTTTCCATCACGTGGCATTACTCAGTCTGCTGAGGAAACAGCTGGAAAAAGTGGACTTTGTAGTTTAGTGTAGAATATGCTGGGACGTTAAACTGAAAAGAGGGGATTTAGGTCTAGTTTTAGGATTAGATAATGGGAGTTTCTCTCTCAGGTGTGTCGGACCATAGGCGGGATGTCTGAAAATGGCCGTCCCATCTGAATTTTAGCTTAATCGAAATGACTCTGAGAAGAATGAATGTTCAAAACAGGCTTGATGCCAACCCTGAAGTGATAAAATAAGTATCAAACCTGTTTCTACATGTACGAGTCTGTGAATCAAATGATCATAATGAATAGTACATAGCTGGCGGTGAAATAAAACATCACAGCGTTTGAAGCGCTGCCGGTGAAATCTACATCTGCCCTACTGTACCATGAAAAGTGAAGCTTATTACTTGATGTGGGAGTAATGCTTCTTTTTTTTTTTGTGCTTAATGTCGTTACATAAACCTTAGAAGAGGAAGGTGATTTGTCCTTTTTCAAGTGTCCCTTTGTGCTTTGAGACTTTGGATGATAATGTAGCTGCGGGGACTGAACCTCTGTGGGGTGGATCACACTCAGCCACACACTGATGCCTGCAGCTCTGTGTGTGTGTGTGTGTGTTTGTGTGTGTGGAGTTGAATGTCATATTTTGTGAGATTAAAAAGCGTCATGCAAAAGCGATTAAAATAAGAGAAAGCCTGACATTTAGGGGCCCGGAACATGGCGGTAATCACACACACACTCAAATAATTGACTAGTTGTCTCTGACCTGCGCTTTAATCAACTGGATTGATTAGACCTGTGCATGTGTGTGTGCACCTTTGCAGGACTCCTGGGGGCTAATTGGTGGAGAATACCACCACCAGTGAACAGATCAGTCCTTAATAACATCTACATTTCTTCATCTACACTCTCTACATCCTCCTTCTCTTGCTCACTCCTTCATTATACATTTTTACCGTCTGACATGTTGACATTAAGTCTGCCGAATATTTCTTGGACTACATTGCTGCTCCAGTGGTTTTGTTTGCCCTCTTTACGGAGGAAGTGGAGCAGAGGGGAGAGGCATCTGTTCATTCTTCATCAGTATGCACAAAGCTTAGATATTTGTGCCAAACTGTAAACAAAACCTGAGCTGAGACAACCTGCAATACACCCACAAGTTGTAGCAGCCAGACACAAGCAAGGTTACACTTACAGTATACGTTCTTTAGGCTGATATTTGTCCCAATGAAAGATGCTATAAAATATAAGCAATTCGGGTGTCATCGTATATGTGGACTGCTAATAGTTTTCTAACTTTTACGTGAGTCATCGCTCCAGAGAGCAACCGATGTGAACTTTGCTGCTCATTATTTCGATGTGAATAACTTGAAAAACTTGCCAAAGATTATCTTTGAAGTTTGGCACTTCCATCTGATGCAACGCAACGAGAACACAATGCAACACGGACAGAGCGCAACACAAATGCAACGCAACCACAACATGAAGCACAGACATAAGGCAACGGTAGTCTCAGTGCAGCGAACCGTGCTAAAGTCATACATGAGGAGTGGTAAATTAGTCTGGACTTGGGGTGTAACAGCACACACGTATTCCAATTAAGTTGCAAGGTCACAGTTAGATACTTTTTTGATGCAGCGCACTGTTATATGTACGCCAAGACTGAAAACTGAACTTTAATTGATTAATTTCTTTAATCAAGTAGAACAAATGCTTCTGTACGGCTCCTTTTCCCGTTTGGCCTCTGCAGATTTTGTGGTGAGAAGATCTCTGCTTGGAGTCTTTGAGAATAGCTTGGCTTTACATTTGTTTCATTTTGATGTTTCGATTATGCATGTTTGTTGTGTTTTAGGTGTTAAATGTAACGCAAGAAGCTACACACCGCCTAATCGGGGATCTAAATGATGCGGGAGGCTTCCCAAGCTCAAGAAGCTGTTGCAAATTCACAATAGGAAGCCTTTTAGTGAATCGGTGGCATCTACTCCTCTCTGGCTGCAGTATGTTTGTCTGTGAGTGTTTTTATTCCACACTGCACGTAAAGGTTGGGAGCCGATTACTATATAGAAGTTTGAAACTTCGGGACCCTGACAAATGATCTTCCATCATATATCAGTGCATTGTGAGAGCATTGTGTAGTGACATTTCACATGAAAATGTCTTTACCGCTTCAATGCATGGCACATATGATGGCGACCAATATAACACGAATGCGATGGGGTTGGAACTGCATTCAGGGTGCAAATAGGGTGCAACTAAGATAAGATAAGATAAAACTTTATTAATCCCCTGCTGGGGAAATACAGGCAGCAAGCAAAAGAAACAGCAATAGCAAAGGTAATCGAAATAAAAAATACAAAATGTTGCCGTGAGTGTTCATTCAAACTAATACTGATCTGCACCATCAGATAACAACTTCAACCAGTGGGAATTTCACAAGTGGGCTGATCATCTTTTCCATCATGTGCACCTGCAACAAGACAGGGCAAGAGACAGTCATTATCCAGTCAAACCTTCAAATCAAAAGGTTTTTATCGACCCAAAAGAAGGCCCACAGCAGCATACAATACAGAATACTTACTGACTCACATCTACTTGAGGATATCAGACAGTTTCTCCATGTAGTAGATGTAGTTCTCCTGACAATCCTCCCAGGGTGTGAAGCTCTGGTCCTCCTTCTCCACATACGTGTCCCAAACATGTTGGAAGTCACACGGCTTCATCATCCGCAGCTTGCAGCCAGCACTCGCCAGACCCCGGAGCCCTTCTACTATCTCCGGCTCCTCCCACTCAAAGAGACGGGAGCAGAATATGCACAGACGGACCTTTTTGCGCTGCTTGAGGATGTTGGCCAACTTGGCTGCACAAGACACGCAGGGACTGGATGATATATACCATGTGATGTCATACTCCTGGGAGGCATTAGGGAGCACCTGGAAAGGAAAGAGTGGGGATTTATGGAGCATAAAGGAGAAACAGCTATCATCATATTACATATAACATTATCACAAGAGGAAATGTTCGCAAACTAATGGAAATCAAACATCCCACAGGGTTCCCGTGTGTGTCACATGATCTGTCAGTGCGAAACATGAGTGTTCATTACCTGTTGAAAGAAGGCCTCTTCAGCATGAGCTGTGGCATGTTCATCCTCCATGTAGCCTTTCAGAGGCTCTGTGCTGCCCCCCGGTGTATCCACTCTAAAGCACAGCAGGGTCTTGTTCCTCCCTGATGAGTATTCCACGTTCCTGAACTGGAACTTGAAGTAGAACGGGCTCATCTGTTCCCTGGTGGAGATTGCAATTGAGTGTTTCAATAAATCTGATATTATGTTGCCTGCTTTGTGCACTGACTGCCATTGTCTTTGTGGCTTTTCAGTGTCTGAATGCTCGATGAGCAAGAAAGAATGAAGAAACAATCAGCATGATGTATGTATCAACAGTGCTTTCAAAATAATCTGTCACCTTTAATGGAAGTGTATGACAGCGTTACTGGAAATGCCAATCCAGGAGACACTAACACTGACAGCATGAGTCACTTATTTTGTGATGAATTTGTCAGCCACCCAAGACACAGCAGAGGACTAATGATAGTGTGTCTTCTATATAGACTACGGTGACACAGCGAATAGAATATTAATGAGGCTACCACTGAGTAAACTCATGTTTCTATAAATATTTTTGGCTTTCACGTCATCCCACGATCTGTGGATGATCCCTCCATGATTCAGCCTCTGTACAAAACACAAACCCCTCCTGTCTCTCTACATCAATCCATTGTTTTGTTGTACACGAATAACCAGATGGATTACACAAATAGATCTCTCATAGCTTTGATATCAAACAGCTAATACTCACAGGACAGACACTGGGGAACAGATGCTAGGTGGAGTGATATAGCAGGGGCCGGCGTCTGTGACTCATCCCTATTCTTACTGCAGTTTTAGTAAGGATGGCAGGTGCAAGTCATTAGTATCCTTCCTCACTGAAATCAACTATAGAACATGCATTGGGAACAATAGGAGTTAGAGAAAGTCACGATAAAAATACTTCAACTACACACTGATCAAAAAGTGGATGTGTTACAGAGCAAAACAGGTGTGTACATATGATATACTGACTTCTTCTGACTCTAACTCCTGTATGTGTGTTGAATCTTACCCACCCTGTGACAATCTCAAACGGCGGCAGCTCTATGGGCTGAAACTCTCCATTTTCTTCACTGTTACCCGCCTCTGCTGCCGTTGCCCCTCCTGTTGCCCCATTCCTCTTCTCCTCACCCGTATTGGGCTGCTCGGGGGTCTTCTCTGGCTTTTTCACAAGCTTGTCAGGCTTTTTCGCAATTTTCTCCTTCCCCTTGTCGTCATTTGTTTTGCTTTCCACCTTCGTCTCTTTCTTCTTAACACTGAGCCGGCTGTTCCTGTCCGCCATGATTCTGTGTAAGTGGGTGAGAGCGTTAGGTGAAGAGAGGGAGGGGGGGAGAGAGAGCTCAGTATAAGTGGAGTGATAACCCGAGTGCATTTACAGAAATAGACCCTATTGTGTGCTATAGTTGGAGTCACAACATGAGCATGTCTGGCAGCGCAGGGATAGGTGGCTCATTTGCCCTCATCCCCACCCACCAACCCTATTTCTATGCTCTGGCTGCTAAAAGGCCAAAGGACAACACAAGAATGATTGCACATGTGTTACATGAGGAAGTTGGGGCAAGACTGGACTTACAGTATATCTCCGACAAACTTATACAGTTGAGAAGCTAAGAAAGGAAACTACAATGTTATAATGCATAATTGTGCAACCTCATACAAAATAACAGGTAGCTCTTTAATCCGTCTGGCTTTCACTGTCAACATGCCAGCAACAGGCAGTTTATTAATAGCGATGCTTGGCTGTGAGTGTGTCTGTGTGTACGGGGTAACCAGGGCTCTCTTGATACTAAACACCACAATGTCCTGCGGCGTTAGGCCGTACACCAAGGCCAGCTATAGGGCACCCCAAATAGGGGAAGACTGGGAGCGGTGCAGTAGAAACAAATACATACACAAATGCAACGTGTAAGAGAGTATTTGTGCCCTGAATAAGAGTGCAGGAGTGAAGTGTGGCCCAGTGTGCATGTGCCCATGAACAATCAATCTATGAAATCACCCAGCATCAATATGGTCCTCTTCTGAGGCCATTGCTTGGGGGAGGGGTAAAATTGGTTTTGTAAGAGGGTGTGTATTTCTACGTGTATGTGTGTCTATGTGCGGACGGAAAATGGCTTTCTGCACTGCAGATGTAATAACTTGAGGCATAAGGGAGAGGGCGGGAGGGAGGGGGCAGTTCAATTACAATTTCATCCCCTCCATCCGTCTCACTCTCTGCCAAGTAATTCATTTCAGAGGCAATTACCAATAGGACTGCAGCCCAGCCTGCTCGTCTAACTCATATGGATGAGCTGTCACAGCCGGGGGGGAGGGAGGGGGAGGGAAGGGGAGACGCTTCAAGCTGCTCCACATTCACTCAGGGACAACAACACACCCCGTGGGGATGAGCAAAAACACACTTTCCAAAGATGCACACACTGACACTTCCACATGGATATCTAGCAACACATCTAAATCCACAGAGACATCCTGGGGTGATAATCATTAAGATCACAGCAATCTTTGATAATTATGATCTATGAAGGAAATCTCATTGTATCTCACACAGATTAACACACTTCCTCTGAAGTGGTTTTCAAGAACAACAAACAGTAACACTGTGCTGAAGCTGCTCTGCAGTTGGTGAAAAATAGATGTAATCCTTGTGGCAGCCTTCATAATCAGATCTATTGCAATTCCTTCGCAGCCTGGCATCTTGAAATTGATTGATGCTGTTGTCTTACTCTTTCCTATTAATCACAAAACATTCATCAATTCATCGAAGCAGTTTGTGCTTTCTGATGCAGCATTAGAGAGCGAGAGGACAGTAGCTACGTATCGTTTCCTGCCATTTATTTGTAAGCACTTTAATAATAAGGTTTTGTGAGCCTCGTTGGCTTTGGAGAAAAGGACCATGTAGGATGTGGTTGCCGCCTTCCTGCTGAGTCAAATTTAACTGTAATGGAATTACATGCAATTACCCCGCTTCCCCACTGGCCCAGCCACAGAGTAACAGATTCCCTGAATAAAGACAAACACACACTGCAACATTCAGAGTCTCTGCTTCAAAGCGAAGCCCTGCAAAGTGGTTTCCAAATACTTCAGCGAGGTCAGACAAAGCAAAAGCCTCTGTTACCACATGCACACATCCTCTGCCAGTTTTCTGGGGCAGAAGCGGGGTCAAACCCATTTCCATTCCTAAAAGTTCAGAAGTAGAATTGGACATGAAATTGAAAAAGGAAAAAAAGGCACTGATAAAGAAAATGAAATGGAATTGACCTCCACTCTGAAAGAGCACACATGGAGTTATAAAGGAGTGGCCGAGAGAAATTTAAATGAATTAGGGTCAAAAAATGAGATATACGAGGCAGATTTCAGCGTTTCTCCACTGGCAGAAATAACGGTGTGCAACGTGCACACATGCATGAGTGCACTCGCATCTGCAAACTGCACACACCTCTGCGCTTCAGAAGTGAAACTCATTTATTATGATGTCCCAGTGATGAGGCATACATACAGAGAGAAAAAAGAATAAGTGGATTATGCACTGACACATCGTTTAGCAGCTGATGCCTTCCTTCAAAAACAACATCAAATGATTTAGTCACAACCCCTAGGGTTATCGTATATCACTGAAAATAAATCATATGCTACAGTATGCAGTAATTGACCATTTGGTTATTGTTTGTATATCAGTGTTGGCTGGTACAGACACAAGCTGTCTTTGGGGGTGGGGGGGGACAGAGAGTCGGGGCTTTGTGGTCTTGTGGTTGTCTGGCAAAATAATGTCAAAGTAAATGCCTTAGTATTGATCTGCTTCTAGTCCCCTCTGTCCACAGCATGTGGTATGATAGTCCGTGTGCAGGCTACATGGCAAACAGACAGCAATCCACACCCACTGCAGTCTGGAAAAACCCTTCTAAAGGATGGAGACTGAGCCTCGGCTCTGAAATTCTGGGTTATTCATTCCATCTCATGTGAAATGATGTGTAGTATGAGGACTACAGTATGTTGCTAGCTCAGTTCCCTTACGGAGGAACAGAGCTTAGTATCCAATAAGTAACTTTGCTGCAGGTATAAAGCCTTCAGTTGCTATTTGGGTAAAAGAAATGCTTGACTCTTAGCTTTAAGTCCATAATAATCTGTAGTTGGCTTTGAGGTAGATGAGCGTCTCCAGGTTCTTTGGTAAGATGCGGCCTCTCTCTGGCCGCAGGCAGCGCCCAGCACTGGTGAAAATGCTCTCCACCACAGTGCCACAAGCAGGTATGGTGAACGCCCTTTTGGCCACCTGCGCGAGTAGAGGAAAGTCTATTGCTTTACGCCGCCAGTAATGCAAAGCCTCCTCGTCTGTGGGCTCCTCTCGTAGGTAGATAGCCAACTCCTGCTCCAGGCTCTTGGCCTGTGTTGCGGGTCTCTGCTTGATGAAAGAGAAGAGCTTACAGGGCCGAGAAAGTGAGGAGACAGGCGATGGAGCCGGGGCAGGAGGGGTCTGGGATTGAGGATGTAGGTCTGTGTTGGGGTCTATGGGGCTGGAGGCTGTGGAATGTTTGGATAACTCCTCTATGAGAACCTGTCTGTGCCAGTCAGGGTTGCTGCTCCATGTGAGCTTGAACTGGGGGTCCAGAGTGGTGGCAGTGATGTAGAGGGGGTCCTCCAGGATGGGGGCCAGCCGACTCTCTAAAGCCTGGCTGAGGCCCACCAGGAGAGAGGGGCAGTGGGGGGTTGACGTCTCTGAGAGATGCTTACGGAGGCCAAGAACGCACGGCAGAGCTAGGCTGATGGACACATGTCTGTCTGTCTGCATGTCTGCCTGTCTGTCCCCATGCACCATGTCCCAGGCCTCAGTGAAGGGCTCCAAGGTGTCAGTGAGCTCCCTCAGCAGGGCTCTCTCTGATCCACCCAGCGCCAGCTCCCCCGGACCACTCATCTCCTCCAGGAACTCCACTGAGTCCAGCAGCCGTCGAAGCACCTGCGCCAAAGACGAAACAAAAAAAAAAACTGAAACTATGAAAACACACTCTTGACTTTGTATTCACCGAAAAGCTCACACTTCTCATTCTCATAATTAAAATCTTGCTGAAACAGCTACATAATCCAGCTGTGAAAGTAACGACATCACGGACACATACTGCATACTGGTACTTAAAAACGTCCTGCTTACAACCACGTTTTGTTTGTTATAAATAATTTAGTGCCTAAATACTGCTTAGAAATGCTAAACAGGGGGAGTTAAAGTAAGTAAAGTGCTACCTTTATACTGTGACAGAGTAATATTACATACCTTAAGCTGAGCAGCCCAGTCTCTTGCTGCAGGAGGGGTATTTCCTGCCCCCCCCATGATCAGCCCAGGTCCATCAAACACCTGTGTAAGTTTCTCAGGTGGGACGGCAGAGGTAATGTAGTTGTAGAAACAGGCAGCCTTGGCCAGCGTGGAGGAGAGCTGTGGACAGGAACACAACCCCTCACTGACACACCGCTCAAGAGAGCGAGAGAAACAGTCCACCCGACAAACACCCAGACCCTGCTCCCACGAGTCCTCCCATTCCCCTTCCTCTCCACTGTCGCCATGGCCATTCCTGATCCCTTCCTCCATGCTGTTACCATTGCCCACCTCTTCATCATCACCTTCGTTTTGCCCGTTAGCGAGAGGAGGTGAAACCAGGAAACCAGGAAGACCACATGGCTTTACTGTTGTCGTCGTCAGGAAAGGGTCTGCAACAACACGAAATGCTCTCCCTGACACGCCATGAGAGTGACACACTTCATCAAAATCTGAAAGCACACGATTCCCAGAGCTGCCCCCTGTCAGGGGCAGACACACCAGGAGAGCTGAACGCATCTGCCAATCAGACGTGAGAAAATGGCAGGTTACACCGAGGTACCTACACAGAGAGAGACAGAGAGAAGTGGACTCATCAGTGAGGGAATCAAACCAAGTGGGAATCATTTTGTTTTAGGTTGATTTTACCTCCTTACCCTGAAGTGGCTCCAGTCAAGCCCCTCCAGAGATCCAGGCTGAGACTGAGGGCGTGCGCTGAGGCCAGGGCCTGACGGGTTGCTAGCTGTGCCTGGTAGGCATAGGCGGGGAGGAGCTGGCTCTGGATGTAGTGCTGGCGCTCAGGAGTGTACCGCGGCTCCAGGAGCTGCAGCAGCTCTCTGAAGCCTTGATTTTCCACTATGGACACTGGCTGCAGATCGTGCACAATCATCTTGGCTATAGCCTCAGAGATCAGAACCTAAACAACGAACAACACAAATGACTCTTATTAAGGCTTCACTGCAACTCCACAATTAACACTTTCATAAATGGCAGCCCAGTTATTTGCGTCTCAAGCGATGATGGGACTGTAACACACACCTGACGTGGGTCATGTCTGTCAAACTTGGTCACCCCTCCTCCAGAGCCTCCTCCTCCTCCTCCCTCGAGGGATCCCGTTCCTCCAGCACCTCCTGCTCCTCCTCCTCCACCTCCCACTCCTGTGCTGATGGGGAGAGTGTAGCGGGTATTCCCTCCATTGGTGGTGAAACTATGCAGGGAGCCAGAGGAGTAACCCTCTCTCTTCATATCCTTCCTTTTCACAAAGTCATCATACATAGCCTGGTGCTTCCGCTGAATGGGAGAGAGACAGTGCGGGGCACAACAATGTTATTAGTTGAAAGGAAGAAGAGTTAATTCACTGTTTAGGTGCAGACATCTCTACACATTGATGCCTTGTGGAGGAAAATGCAGTATGGGTAAATTCCAATCTTGTAGAGAAGCAACAGACTGTCTTTACAGTCTGGTTTATATAGCTGGCTCTGTTAGTATACATAAAAAGATGCAGCAGGGCCAGCTGTTGCTGACAGAAACATGATAAGATTGGGAATTGATGTAGATGCTTCGTCCCTCCATGTTAACAAGCATACACAACATTTTATTTTGAAGTCATTACCTTGAGATGCGTTACGAAGTTGGACGTGACACTCCGCTTCGCCTGGATTCTGGTGCCACAAGCCTTGCAGTTGGACTCGATTTTGCCATTTTCACCTTCAAACACAATATTAAAGTAATCCAGAATAGACACCTTCGAAACTGACGCCATTGGAGCCCGCGGTCCCTCTGCTCCGAAGTGAAATCAACTTGCGATCAAGGACAATTTGAGTCTGAGGTATCAATATCACCTCGCCTCTGATCATGAGCGCAGGCCGGCGTGTTTACTTCCCAATCCCTGATCACACATCCAAAAATGTTGCTGCCAGTTGCGCAGACAAAAGAAAATTTAATTCCAAGCAGGAGTTGCGACGCCTGCACGTCCGAAATCGGCCACAATCAGGCTACGCGGGCTGCTGCGGATGTCTGGAAACATCAATAATGTGATCGAGGCGACATCCGTTGTCTCTGCGCTCCCATCCGTCGTTCGGACGCGAGTGAGGAGGAGGCAGAGCAGTGTGTTTCATGGAGGCAATTCAGGCAAACACACAGTATTGTAATTGGAGCAGGAAGTACACACAATAAGCGGGAGTTTCGATCCGTTTCGACTGTTCCCGGTAATGTTCGGCTGTCCCCAGCCAAGCTGCTTGGATGTGAGGGTGGTGGCGCTCGGTCAAATGTTTTCAATTATGGTGGAGTGTGAGATAAATAAGAGGTGACCGTTTCCCTCTGCTATAATACTTGTAATATTATTATTACAAATTCTTGGAATTAAGAATTTCTGTACTGAAAATAGAATAAAACATACTTCTGTTTGAGTAGCAGATACTCAGAATTGAACATACGGTAACTTATTTATTTATATTTTACTATTATTAAATTATTTATGAAAAAACACGTCATAGCCTACAAAAAAAAAGTGAAAAATACTGATTTGTTTGTACAGCACTGCTAAAAACATGGCAAAGTGCTTTACACAATCATAATAAAATCAACAGGCAGAAACAAGTAAACATAAAAACAATGTGTATCATATGTTACTTTGTATTTCTGATCAATATAATTAGCATACATTATTGATATTCTAATCAATATGTTTGACTAGTCACTTTTT
>JAPZEA010000002.1:16040472-16052336 GCA_029783685.1 Heniochus monoceros | reverse complement strand
GGGGGGGGGGGGGGTATGAGTGTGGGGAATTGCGGCACAGGCTGTCTTTACTTGCGCAGGCTCTTTGCATGGTGGTCTTTTGGCTGTGGGCATCCTTTGCTATATTCTGACTCATGCGTTGGTATCAGAGCGGAGCTTTAATGCCAAACTGTTGAAATGATTGCGTCAAGGGCAACCTCACGAGGGTCAAGTTTCCCTTCTTAGCAAACTGGGAGCCATTTGTGTCACCAGAAAAAAAAAAAATACAACAATCATGATCATAATAAATAAAGGCAGTTTTTGCAATATAATGTTTGAGAAACACCAGCATTCCCATGGCAGCTGTAATAATATGTGCGCGCAGCCTCGCCGATGCCAACTGTCATCCGTTATTATTCGACTTTCTTAATTCACTGGATGTGTAAAACATTTAATTTCCCTGCTACAACCGAGGCTGGGCCTGGAGGAGAGAGGGGAGAAGAGGAGAGGAGAGGAGCGCAGCGGCACTTAACTGGTTTTGTTATGAGGGCCCGATGTGTGCTCTGGCTGGCGTCGCAGAGCCCCAATCAGGTGCCATTACACCCGGTGTTTGAGAATACCATTGGCTGGTGGGGAAAGGAGCTGTGCGCAAAACCAACCCCGCTGCTCACACTCGCCCTCCAGAAGCCGAGCTGAGAACATCATCCGCTTTGAGCGCTTAGGCGCAGTGATTACATCCTCACAGAGAGAGATAGAGAGAAAGTCCTGTTATTCGCCGGTCTTTATTTCGAAGTTGCATTTGTTATAGGTTTCGGCGGTGCGTGAATAGGAGTTTTTGCTTTCTTTCCCTGCTCGTGTGGAATTTCTCATGTTGTTGTGTGACTTTATGTGAAGAAGGGGCAGTCTGTTCTGTGCACAGGGAGTGTTGGCTATGCGTCCTGGCTCCAGCCTGCAATGTTTGCGCTGACGCCAAAACTCACAGACCGGTGCAGAATTGATTAAAACGGAGAAGCTCGGATCAAATGGCTGTGCTTCTCACAGCTGAAACAACACAATGTTCCACTGACCCGAGGCAGACGAGAGGAATTTCAGAAGCGGACAGCCTTGTTGCTGTTGATTTCACTGCCTTTTTACGGACAGAGGAAATGGGGAACGCTCAGTTCTTGTAAGAAAAAGGAATAACACTTTTTTTTTTTGTTTGTTTCGTCTTGAAGTGCACTTTGTGAGAGGGAGAGGAGATGATTTGGTTAATATTCCTGCTCTCCATCCTGGATGGAGCTGTCTCTCAGCTACACTACTCCGTGCCAGAGGAGCAGGAACCTGGCTCTGTGGTTGGGAATATCGCAGAGGATTTGGGGCTGGACATTACCAAACTTTCCGCTCGCCGCTTTCAGACGGTGCCTAGTTCACGAACACCTTACCTGGAGGTGAACTTGGAGAACGGCGCGCTCGTGGTGAAGGAGAAAATCGACCGGGAAGAAATCTGTAAGCAGACCATCCCGTGCCTACTGCACCTGGAGGTGTTTCTGGAGAACCCGCTGGAGCTCTTTCGCGTGGAGATCGAGGTGATGGATATCAACGACAATCCACCCAGCTTTCCCGAGACAGACATTTCCGTGGAGATATCGGAGAGCGCCATCCCCGGGACCCGGTTCCCGGTGGAGAATGCCTTCGATCCCGACGTGGGCACGAACGCGCTCAGCACATATGCCATAACGAATAATAACTATTTTTACCTTGACGTGCAGACGCAGAGCGACGGGAACAAGTTCGCAGAGCTGGTGCTGGAGAAGTCGCTGGACAGGGAGCAGCAAGCGGTGCACCGCTACGTGCTGACGGCCGTGGATGGGGGCATCCCGCAGCGGACCGGGACGGCTCTCCTGGTCGTTAAAGTTCTGGACTCTAACGATAACGCGCCCACCTTTGACCAGACTGTGTACTCGGTGAATCTGCGAGAAAACTCTCCCGTGGGCACCATGGTCATTCAGCTCAACGCCACGGATGTTGACGAAGGACAAAACGGGGAAATAGTTTATTCTTTCAGCAGTCATAACGCCCCGCGGATAAAGGACTTATTCAATATTGATGCCAGAACAGGTAGGATAGAGGTGGCGGGCGAGGTGGACTATGAAGAGAGCAACACGCACCAGATTTACGTCCAGGCTAAAGATCTGGGGGCTAATGCGGTCCCCGCGCACTGCAAAGTGCTGGTCAAACTCGTGGACGTGAACGACAACACGCCAGAGATCGGTTTCAGCACTGTGACTGAATCCGTAAGCGAGCAGGACGCCCCGGGCACCGTGATCGCACTTTTTAGCGTCTCGGACCGAGACTCCGGTGAGAATTGACATATGAGCTGCGAGATACTAGGAGACGTTCCTTTCAAGCTGAAATCGTCTTTTAAAAACTACTACACCATCGTGACAGACGGACCGCTGGACAGAGAGAACACAGATTCCTACACCATCACCGTGGTGGCCAAAGACAAAGGTCAGCCTTCGCTCGCCACCAGCAAGTCCATTAAAGTGCACGTCTCCGATGAGAATGACAACGCGCCCCGTTTTACGCAGGCGGTTTATGATGTGTATGTGACTGAGAATAATGTGCCCGGTGCTTTCATTCACGCTGTGAGCGCGTTGGACCCCGATATAGGACAGAACGCTCTTATTACCTACTCCATATTGGAGTGTGACATTCAGGGCATGTCTGTGGACACATATGTGTCCATAAACCAGGACACCGGCTACCTTTACGCGCTGCGCTCTTTTGATTACGAGCAGCTGAAGGAGTTTAGCTTCATGGTCCAGGCTAAAGACTCTGGCGCTGCTGAGCTCTTCTCCAACGCCACTGTAAATGTGATCATAGTTGATCAAAATGACAACGCTCCCACTGTAATCGCCCCCATAGGTAAAAACGGCACAGCCAAAGAGCACCTGCCGCGCTCTGCGGAGCCCGGCTACCTGGTGACGCGCATTGTGGCCATGGATGCGGATGATGGCGAGAACGCACGGCTGTCCTACAGCATCCTGCGGGGCAACGAGATGGGGATGTTCCGCATGGACTGGAGGACAGGGGAGCTGAGGACAGCCCGCAGGATCTCTCCCAAGCGGGACCCGCAGGGCTACTACGACCTGCTGATCGAAGTAAGGGACCACGGGCAGCCCCCTCTCTCCTCCTCGGCGAGTGTGAGTGTAATGTTAGTGGACAGCGTGGTCGAAGGCCGCAGCGGGGATCGCGGCTCGGCCTCCAAGGCAAAGGAGACCTCCCTTGACCTCACCCTCATTCTCATCATCGCCTTGGGCTCCGTGTCCTTCATCTTCCTCCTGGCCATGATCGTGCTGGCCGTGCGCTGCCAAAAGGACAAGAAGCTCAACCTGTACACGTGCCTGCTGGCCGGTGACTGCTGCCTGTGCTGCGGCTCGTGCTGTAGCAGGCAGGCTCGCGGCCGGAAACAGAAGAAGCTGAGTAAATCTGACATCATGTTAGTTCAGAGCACCAACGTGACATCAGGGGTCGGGCCTGTGGGGCAGGTGCCCGTAGAGGAGTCTGGTGTGGGCGGCGTGGGAGGGGGCTTCGGCTCCCACCACCACCAGAACCAGAACTCCTACTGCTACCAGGTGTGTCTGACACCGGAGTCGGCCAAAACGGATCTGATGTTCCTCAAACCGTGCAGCCCGTCCCGCAGCACTGACACGGATCACACCAACCCCTGCGGCGCCATAGTCACGGGTTACAGTGACCAACAACCGGACATCATATCCAATGGCAGCATTCTCTCTAATGAGGTAAGAGAAGCCTGAATCAGCTTTTGTCGCCCAGGGCTCCACCGAGCTCCCTATCAGATGTATTAAAAGTGCACAAAACCGCGATTTAAAGGGTTAACCTAATTTTAAAGATCCTCCAGAAACCAACAGCCGTGTCTGCTTCATGTCAAAGTGTGTTATCCATTCAGGTCACGCGCAGCAAAAGTCTCTTAGAGGATGGAGGTGGTATTTGCTATTGACTTGACTGTTCTGCTCTGTGCCTTTTAATCATTGCCATGCGTAATGGTGATTGGACATGTCAATTGTTAAATCTCATGTGGCCTTTTAGTTTTATTCGCCATGGACTGCTGTCAGATCAACCTTTACGCCGTGCGCAAGAGGCTGAGTGTGACGGAGATTTTGACGTTGGGCAGAAAGTGCTTAGAATTTTCCAATCAGACCGCAGAGCTGGAAGACGAATTTCTTTTTATTCCATGTTTTTATTCGATGTGTGGTGATATTGGCCCATATATTAACGCATGCATGGTCTAAAGAAGTCAATTCAAAATCGGCAGGTTTTGAACATTTGGGTTCCCTGTTTGGCAAGGTGCGGCTCTCATCATAGTGAGCCTAAATAATGTAGAATTTTAATAACATCAGTGAGGGGAAACAGACATAAATGAATCAGAAACTTCTCCCGGCAAGAGAGCATTTTGGTGCGTGCAAGACAGCAGGCGTCATTAAGTGGCCCTTCTTTAGCCCAGAAATTGTAGTTAATATATCCTTATTAGGCTATAAAATATAAGCAGAAGGAAGATGAGTGAGTTGACGGGCCTGTTTGGTGTTCAGCCTGTGCGTTCTGCTCGGGGAGCTGTGGGAGTTGGGGGCTTTTTGTTGATTGCGGTGTGGCTGGAGAGGAGCCAGACAGCCAGTCACAGCCTTGCCTTTGCTGCGCGTTAAGTATTCCGCGCACGGCCCTGCACGGCAGCACCGTGAACAAAGGTTGTTCAGTTTCAGCATCGGGCGGCTCAATCATTTACGCATTCAATCGCCTCCCTAACCCACTCTCCCCTGCTCCCGTCTCTTCTCGCCCACTTACTCACCAAGTGGATGCGCGCACCGTCGGCACACAGCTTCTTCTGACACAATTACACGTTAACAGCCGATGTATGCATACGTGGTCAATTATGTTCCTGTCATCTAGCACAGACCTCCCCTTCATGCATTCATTACTGCGTCTATTTGGCGTTAAAAGTGATCACATGTGTCTTTCTGTGGGTTTTCCAGACAAAACACCAACGAGCAGAACTCAGCTATCTGGTGGATAGACCCAGACGTGTCAACAGGTAGCTAAGCACACGCACACACACACACACACACACACACACACACACACACACACACACACACACACACACACACACACACACACACACACGCGCACACGCATATGCACACACATGCACACACACACATGCGCTCCTGGTTGTTCAGAGTCAGGGCAATCTGTCCATCTGTTAGTCTGTCAGTAGCACGTCATCCTTAGTAAATGGGGTTAACAGCCACTGCTGTGTTAAGAGAGGCAGGGATAACAAGTCCTCATGCCATGGAGAGAGATGGGAGGGGGCTTCAAGGGGGAGAGAGACATCGACAGGGAGAGAAAGAGACAGGGCGAGAGAGGGAGAACACATTATAGAAAGTGTAAAAAATTCTCAGATTTAGGGCCTGTTATTGAGGATAATGGTTTGCTGCCCTGCTGAGTTTGCTGTGCAAAGCTAAGAGCAAGAGAGAGCAAAAGAAAAATGGGGCGCCAGAGTGGCTAAGAGAGATTGAGAAAAGGAGGGGTCATTTATGAAATAGCAGTAGGACAGGATAAGATAGTCGAAGAAGATGAGGAGGAGAAAGAGGAGGAGATGGGAGGAGAGCAGAAATGGATAGATGAAGTGGGAAAGAGAGATTGCAAAGAAAGGTAGGCATCATTTATGAAACAGAAAGAGGGCTGCATTCTCACCAAGTAAGGTTTTTAGTGTAATTTAATGTTATTACACACGCACACCCACACATACACACGCACACACACGCACATCATGAGGCAATCCACTGAGTTTTAATGTCTCTGGAGGCTATAACATCCCTGACTGTTTACATCTGCTTTTTATTTTAGCAGCGTGCACACAAATGCATACACAGATAAAATAACTTCCCTGTGAGTGTGTGTATTCTGTGTATATTTGTGTCCTGTGTATGTCATTTGGTGACTTATGCGTAATTCAGCCGAGTATTTATCAGAGTTTATTGGAGTCTGTGGCCTACTGCCTGACTCACTATCTGGCAGATTGGTAATTATAAACATCTCAGCACAACACAGCATAAAACTGTTGACACCTTAAGCTGCATTACACAGCTCGAGAGCACACTAAACACTGTCCGCACATATGCCTCTGTAGTGCTGTTTCTCTGTGAGTACTTCATGTATTTTATCCCCAAATACCTTTTAGCTCTACGGAGTCATTTTTTATATGCTGAATCTTGTACTTGGAGGCATATATAAAAATGCTATCCAATAAAAATCATCTGATCATAGATTTTGGCCATCATATATAAAGCCCGTAGGTCCACCAAAATAAGCAGCAATAGCAGCAGTAACATAGTAACATCAGCAGGGTCTCACTGCGAGAACGTCAGACATACTGTGTGTCACATCCTTACTAAGGCTTGATGCCAGTAAAAGCATGGCATTCTTCTTTTTCCACTCTCTCAGTAAGTGAGAATGATGGAGGAGGTGAGTGATTGCCAACAAAAGAGACAAGAGCAAACATCAAGGCCCTGTTTTCTGTCTTCGTCTTGCTTACTTTTTAAGTCTCAAATCGATTTTTTTAAAGGTTGACCTGGAAGGATTAAAACAACAACACAACCAGAGTGGATGACCAGCACTGTAAAAACCATGAACAGCAGCAATCAAAGCAATTATAATAATCAAACTATTTTGGTCAGTGGGGTTTCGGCGTTCCATTTCCCATGGCCTCATTTTTGTTGTCTGAGCAACTACATCAGATAGTCAGTGCGTTTGCTAGCCAGTGATTTTAAAACTATTACAAGCATCCAACAGCAGTAATGGTGTAACAGTTGTCAAATTAACTGGCAAACTAGAGGATGCGTAAAATAAAACAAGACAGTCTGTTGTAGACATCTATGTATCAAGCACTGCTAAATTAATCACTCAACCATTCTGTCATACGGCTCCAGCTCTTATTCATTTTAGCATGCGGTCCATATTGAAGTAATTTACTGCTATCCATTAACATTAATATGTGTAATCAAGCCACAGTGAACTTTTACATTGCTCCAGTAAAATCCTCACGCCCCCCTCTCCTCGCTACTACTCTATGCTCAGATTAGCACACCATCGCTCTTACTAATGCTGAGTCAATTACTACTGTAGGTGCTGAGCCTAAAAATGGGCCAGGGGGTGTGTGTGCCTGTGGGGGGTTGGGTTAAGGTGTTTACTCTGTGTGTGTTGACTTTCCTGAGCTGTGTATGTGCCAACAGGCTTGTCAAGCCCGTAAGAAAAAAAAAAAAAAGCGAGCCAATTATGGCGGTGCATGGAGAGAGAGGCCAAGAGGCAAAATGAAAGGTGTTAGTATCAAACAAAACTAAAACTCTAAAGCCCACCAGCAATCTCTAGAGGCTGCAATAATCATTTTGGCCCAGGGTGTGAAAGTGTTGGATGGAATAAATGACACACGTTTGATTCGGATATTCTTCCGGCCTTGCCACAAAGTGACAAACTAAAGAAATCTCCAAATTCGAAAAGGTTCTTCTTCTGTGGAAGCATAAATGTCATTAAATGAAATGATCAAATATCTTTCTGCAAGTAGAAATTTTGGTTTAAGACTGGCACAAGGACGCCACAGTATTAGCACAGTCAATATAATCTGTCCTGTGCTGGGGAAAAAAGTCAAGAATTTTCATGGCAAACTGGCAGTTAATTGTCTTGTGTATAAAAGTGATAATTTGGCCTGGTTTGCTTAAAAGTCATAAAAGTGTGACCTGATTGTGGGGATCAAGAAAAGGTCAAAGGGTCACCAAAGTCAGAGAGTGAGAAAAGATCGTCCTCTGGGGAGCATTAATACCCACAACTAATCACACAGCATCACAGCCAGGAAATACAATACTATGACTAGCTGACCATTTGACCTGAGGCTGGTGGAGGAAAGCTTAGATTACATGTGGATATTTCTTGTATACAAATGGAACTCTCTGTCTGATGGTGACGATAAACAAAAGTTCAGAGGATGATCCCCAAAACTGGGAATCATTCTCTAGGGGCAATAGATATTGACACCAGATTTTGCGGCAATCTGTTGGTGAGATATCTTTCTGTGGACCAAAGTGTTGGACTGATGGACAGACAGATGGACAGATCAATCAAGCAGCATCACTATCCTTTAGCCTCACTGCTAGGGGAGCAAAAAGGGAAACCAGAAGACATGAAAGAAAGATGAGAGACACACACAGAGAGGGTGAGATATTTGAATGTGCTTTTCACTGAGATATTAATTGGACTGGGCTTTGCAGGATTGCCGCTTTGTCTTTTTCTCATTAACGGAGCAAATTAAGAACTTTTCAAATCTCTCTTAGTCTGTTAAACATATTCATACTCTCTCTTTCAGTTCAGCTTGCCTCACTTTTAAATACTCTTTAGACAGAGCAGAGTCATTGTTTGCTGCTTTAGTTTTCATTGCCATGCAGTGTGCACCCTTTGTTGTATTGTGGGCGGACTCTTTTGTAATGGAAATAGCAGTAACTTCCAACAACTGTGTGCAAAGCCGAAACGCACAGACTTTGACTTACACAACCATGACACGATACATACACGCATATATGCACATGTGCGCGCATATCTGAAGACATGAACAGTATACATTATAGGTACGACATGTAGATAGTCACAAACAGGCGCACACATGCAGCATTCTTGCACACAGTGCTCCTGACAAGGCTTATTGTTTGTCCTTGACATTTTAATGCATTTGATGAAAGGCTGGTATGAAAGGACCATGTGTTGACATCACAAATCTTCAAATGTGGAGTGATTTCTTTGTTCAATCTCTCTGTCAGCTGACTCAAGGGACTTCTATGCTAAGGGTGGACTTGTTGTTAATTAACCACACGGCTGGCTGATTGAAGTGTGTGCGTGTGTACAAATGTGCACACAAAGTGGAAGCTATAGCAGAACTGAAGGGGCTTCCCACATCCACCCATCATTAGTATTGCAGTTAATACTCACTTGGGATGCTATACCATACAATCACATCAGTGTATTCTAATACAAACATTGGTTGCTTTTTTCTTTCTTTCAATTACTGAGTTACCATTTTATTCCCTGTGTATAGCAGAAGGGCTACAAGAGACTTAACATGCATTTTCTATACAGATCCTCTTAGTGAAGGAGCAGCTGTGGCTCAGCAGCCATGCAGTAAAAGCTGGGACTTTCAGATTTGCTATATTCATGAGTCTCTATGTGTGAGTGTCTATAAGGCGAATATGTATTTTTGCATGTGTGCTTGGTTGTGTTTGTGCACACATTGGTGCATAAATAGAGAATCAGAATTCATAAAATGCTTCATTTGGTAGTTGTGATTATTAACTGCTCTTTTGGCTCATGTCATCTGATAAAAGCCTCATAATCACACTGAATTACCCTTCATTTCACGTCATTAGTCAGTCTAACATTATGTTCATGTTGCCTTTTCTATTTGGCGACTGGGTGGTTATTTTGTCCTCATCTTGTGACAGTGATTTGACAAATCTGTCATTTAAGTGTTATTATTTCTGTAGGCGCAATTACAACTACCTGTATAGCCGAATTTATCTGATCTGCAGTTGTTGCCGTTTTTGTTGCAGTTTTTATGTTGGTGTTTTTCTGGATCAGGCATCGGGTACATCCTCATAACCCCACAAACAAAGTTCTGATTGATTCAGTTCAGCCGTCAGCGAGCTCAACACCAGACTGATTTGAAACACTGAAAAAAAAAATCAGAGACTTGGGCAGCGAATTCATTGGTCTGGAACCACGCTAATATGATAAAATGTCACTTCTCGCTTACTTGTTAATGCTTGACATCAGATCACATGTTGGAATAAAATGTCTGATACTGAGAGCCTGGTAAACTCAACACTGTCTGCGTCTCTCTGTTTCACAGTCCATGTGAAGGCAGGGACGTGTGAGGTGATCGCTGCCCATCGCTGCTGCAACAAGAACAAGATCGAGGAGAGATCTCAGACTGTCAAATGTTCCTGCTTCCCCGGACAGGTTGCTGGCACCACCCGGGCCATGCCCTCCTGTGTTGATGGTATGTACCACTGTTTGTGTTTCAATGTTTTCATGCTGATCATACTTTTTTCTGTGTATGACTATGGGGTATAGTGTTACTTCAGCTTGCGTTAGCCAATTGGTGTCTATTAGGAGTGTAAAGATTAACTGTCTTGTATCAATTGTCACACTTCTGGCATGTGACACACACTTGCACCTTCAATCTCACACTCTTAACACTGCCTAAACAATTTTCACGCCAAAATCCTGCAACAGCAACAGAGATGGACAAGCAAATGCATTATGGTACCCTAACCAAGTGAACATTGGTTAGGGTACCATAACCCCAAATTCTATGAGTACAGGCTCTTAAATTCCTCTCTGATTGGTGTGTGATGCTTATTGTGTTGTCTTTTTCGCGTGTGGGTGTGTGTGTGTGTGTGTGTGTGTGTGTGTGTTGGTGGTGAGGACGGCTCACGAGCAAGGACATGCGCCCACACAGTGTTGTTGAAAATACAAAATACATTGGGAGATGCCTCTGACTCTGGAACTGAGGTAAACAATACCCAGTCAGCAGCATTTTAGTGAAAAAAGAAGTCCTCAGGGGCCGGCTAAAAAGTCATCCAATGTATCACTGCCCATGCCTTAAGCTGTTTGGCTACCAGCTGACTAGTAACATCCAATTATATTCATGCAGGTGCACAGCACGGCCATTATAACACAATTCTTTTCACTACTACTCTCCTGATGTGCTCCCTCCACCGCCCCAGCCTCCCTCTTATGTGCTATATCTTTTGGTATACCTGATTTAAGTCAGATCCAGTGTGCATGTATCTGTTTTTATTGGAGGTGGGGGCTCAGTCTCTGACAGAAATACAAGTGATACTCTGTGGATGGCCCTGACACAGTGATCTTCACAAAAGTGGCACTCAAAAGTGTAGTAAAGAGCTATTCAATCCAGATTTTCTATTTGAATTTACAGTATCATTACATTATACTGCCCATTTGAAATGCGTGCTCTGCTCTGTTCGGAAAATTAATATAAAAATTGATGTATGGCTGAAATAAACTTTGATTTGACAGAGAAGACATAGATGTCAATACCCTCTTGGCAGTGTTTCTGTGTTCTGGTAACCAAAATACTGTAGTGTGTACTGTGTGTGTAGGTAATAGAAATGCACAGAACATAATCAGAACAAGCCCAAAGCCTCCATGATTGTTTGTCCAACGTTGGACAACTGACTAGAAACTGACTCTGTCAATTATATGTCTGTGCTGAATTCAGCGGAATTACAAAGATGATGGACGACATAAGGTTGCAGTGCACACACAAAGCAATTCAAAAATAATGAAATGCCTTCTCCGGGTATTACCTAAATAAGTGGTAAAGGTAAAAGAAGCAGAAATCTGAACTATTCTGAACAGTAAAAGCAATCTGTGGTTCATAACCAAGCAAATAATTCCAATGATACACATAAAAAATGAATATAACAAATTCTAATATAACATAATGGCTTCTTAAGTGAGAAGCAGAATAGGGGAAATGTTCTATGAAGAAGAATTCCAGTGCTCCTGCTATTACTGTATATTGAGCACTTCAGTCAATGTTATGTGAACATAAAAGCACTACTGACATGAATCTTTACAGCAAATACTATAATCTGCAGAAAATGTTATCTTTCTGGAGATGCTTTGTTGACAATGAAAGAAAGGTTTACTCTGTGGACCCAAATGTTTATCTGGCCGTTTACACATAAATGAGCTTTTGTTCCGCAGTAGTGCTGACAATTCTGAACCAGAAACTGTACCCACATACCCGGAAAAACCCTTCCTATCCGACTCGCGTC
>JAPZEA010000002.1:16005779-16016640 GCA_029783685.1 Heniochus monoceros | reverse complement strand
CTGACCTCATTAAACCTCATATCCAATCTCATGCATTACGCTGTCAGAATACGGGGCTCCTGTCTGTCCCCAGAGCTGAAAAGAAGTCAGCTGGCTGCAGGGTCTTTTCCTATCGTGCCCCCTTCCTCTGAAATAACCTCCCTGCTGGCATCAGACAATCTGGCTAAGCTGAGGCATTTAAATCCAAAGTTAAAACTCATTTCTTTGGCATAACTTTCAATTAGTGCTTATTCTTCCATTAGTTCAGGCCTCACACCTGTTACCATGATCCTTTCAGTGGGTCGGTCTCAGTCTCAATGAATCTCTTAACCTTAGTACTTGTAGTCCATGTTTGTCCTGTCAACAAGACATCAACAAACAAACTTCTGATAAACGCTGCATTTATCTAACTTCTGTTCTGTTTTTCTTTCAGTTTCTCACAAGCTGCCAAGCTGCATGCATCTCTCTCTAGTTTTCTCCTCCTCTTCTCTTTTTACTCAGGCTTCTGTCTGCTGGACCATTGGCAGTTCAGGAACTTCTTTCTGTCCTGGCAGCCTGTGTCTCATCCAGATGTTTTGATGTGGATGATCTCTCCTTTTCCCTCCTCTCTCCCAGTTTGTATGTTTATCAGTGTGAATGCTGTGCTGCCTCCTCTGTGTTGGTGTGTCTTGTCCTCCTTCCAGGTCTCCATGGTTGAGAGGAGGTTGTGTGGCTCAGGTTCGACCTGTCTGGAGACACCCAAAGCTGCTAAACGTCCTCCTGAATCCACACTCTTCCCTTAAGTTTTACAATCTAAATATATCTGTATTTCTGTCATCAAAACTTGTATGTGATTGTGTATTATGATTTTTTGCTGATCTATTCTATACATGTGACATTTTTTAAGTCTCTGTTTTGTTTCTGTTCTCACTCACCTCCAAGCTGTGTTAGTTTCTCCCCTCTTTCTTTCTTTCTTTCTTTCTTTCTTTCTTTCTTTGTGTGTTTTTTTGTGTCTCTCTTCCAGGTCTCCATGGTGAAGAGGAGATTGCATGGCTCAGGTCCCACTTGGCGACACCTGAAGTTGCTCAATGTCCTACTGGATCCACATTCTTCACATATATTTAAAATAATATACATATATCAAAAAAATTGTCATGATAATTCATATACACTGTGATTTTGTAGATCTGTTCTGTACATGCAACAACTATTACATATCTGTCTGCCCTGGGAGAGGGATCTCTCGTCTGTGGCTCCTCTTGAGCTTTCTTCCATCTTATTCCATGTAAAAGTATGTGGGAGTTTTTCCTGGACCAAATCAAGGACAGAGGTTAACGTACCCAGTACAGTTTGTAAAGCCCCCAGAGGCAAATTGTGATTTGTGATTTTGGGCAATATTAATAAAATTTGAGCTGACTTTTCAGTGATGAAACAAGGCGAACCTTCCCATCTTTGTTCACATCACAAAGTCTGTGAAAGATTGTAAACATAGTTAATCTGGGTAGCCCACGTAAAACACAAATTCCTGCAGATCTGTCTGCAGTTGAGTTGCATTGTGGGTAATATGAGTGCCACATTTTGACAAGAAAGAAGAACACATGAAATAAACAAGAAAGAGAATATCTCTGGTTCTGTTCAATTGATATTCATTGCGAGTCCGACAATGTTATAGAAGTGCAATGGTACTAGCATGATACGCAGTTATCATGTACACTACATCATCTAGTGTTGCAGTTTCAACATCGAGAAAAATCAGACCATGAATTATAAATCAAAAACCTATTACATAGGTTCTGTATCTAGGTTGGCTTTATATTACAAATATAAAATTTGTCCACACATACACTCAAAGTGCAGGTAACATTTGTGCATGATGAAGAAAACTTGGTAGAGACAGTGATGGAAACACTATGCCTTTAATGAACTGGGATGAGAGATGCAATATATATAGAATATTTATAGAGTGCGGCTACGTCAATTCAGATACAAAATGTCATTGCAGAGCCAAAAGTGAGCCATAGTGCACAAAAACGCCAATGGATAGGAAAGTATACAACCAATGTACTGCATGAACATTACATGCACATATAGCACAGGTTGAAAGAGCATGTTATTTTAGTTTGTATTGACTTTGTACCAAACCATGATCAATCTCTGCGCTCTGCAGCCTGACTGACACCTGCCCAGCGCCCTGGTTGTTTGAGACACAGCTATTTGTTTCAGCTGACAGGGGCCCAGGGCGGCAGAGATGGAGAGAAAAAAAGAGAAAGGAAATAGAACAGAAAGTGAAAAGGGACAGGACAGAGAGGGAGTGAGAAAAAGGACGGGGAGATTTTGCTCACATCAGACACAAAATTCACACATTTACCCGTAATTCACACAAAGGGAGGTTGACAAAAATCATCAGTTCCATTCCATATCGTATCTCTTTCCTCATAACACAGCACAACCAGACCCTCAGACAGGCAGATAGTAAAGCCAGTCTGTGCATCGATGCAGTGTAATTAGAACAGACAGTTAACGGGCTCCAGTTTGATTAGTCAGAAGCATGAGATGGAGGCACAAATGGCTGCAATTTGCAATTTTCTCCACATGAATTCAACATCTTAATGCCTGCTATTAAAAGAATAACAATAAAACAGGCTGTGAAATGGATTTTAGTCCTTTTTAATTGCATTGTCATAAGTTATCATTATGGCTACCTGCCATGGATTTTTCAACAAAGGATGTGTTTGGAGTGAATGCTCCAAACATTAATTGTGACAGATGGTTGATTCAGTTTAAGATGAGGGGAGGAGGATCGACGGTGCGAGTTTAATTGTAATTTTTTTTGCGTGTAAAAAAAAAAGTTAATCATGAAGGATAGGTCTGGGAGTGTGTTAGTAACTGTCAGTGTGTGTAGATCGAAGACATTGATCGGAGCAGCTATCTCACCTCACTGCACGTCAGCTGCCTGTCAATGGAGATGGAGGGTATCTGATACACTGCTGAATGAATGAGAGACCACTTTCGCACACACGTACACGCTCAAGAGACAGACCTCTCATACTATACACACCGACTCATTTCATTTCAAGTCAATCATATCCGACATGTAATTATTTTCTATAGAGAAGACAGAAAAGTGCTGTTTACCTCTTGTGTATTTATATCACATATTACTGTATACGCATGTGCTTGCTGCCTTATCTTTGTCTCATATTGGCCTTATCCTCATCTTGTTGACATCTCATTTTCACCCATCAGTTTTTCTCTCACTGATTGAACACAGCTGTCAGACGTGCCGCTCAACACTTCACAAACATTTGTCCTTCATATGTCGTCTATGTGAGTGCAGCAACCTTGAGATGGGCTGAATTTGTCCCTGGCTACTGACAGCTGAAGAAGTTCTGTCCTTCTTTCCGCCTCTCACACAAACATGCTCAGAAACACAGTCACAGGCACACAACAAACACAAACTTACAAGCATCTGTCTGCCTTTTTCCTCTCAACTTGTGATCTGTGCTAAAGCCCTGGGAGTGGTAGGTGAGGAGTCAGCAGCGATCTGATAGCACTGAGGTGGTCCAAATGCATGATTCCTCTTAACCCTGATCCTCTCACCGCATCCATGCTGAAAATCCCTCTCTGTGTCATCCCTGCAGCAGTGGGAGGATGAGCTTATAGTCCCCAGGGCCAGGAACTTAAAGGCATTGTTATTTTTTTTTTCTTTTACTTTTAAGTAATTTAGCAATTTGTGACTGGCTGGCATAACTTTAATCTTTAAATACAGCAGTTGAACCAGAGGACCTTGTGGAAATAAGTTTTAAAAACTTCAATTAATTCTAATTATCATTCTTGCTGGGAAACGATTGCCCAGGTCGGCCTGAGCCTGCAGGCGCGGTCTGTTAGGCCTGATGAATGCTTAGGATGTTAGAGTTGGGAACAGAGAGGTAGCCTGTCAGGTGAACTCTGAGATGTCGCTGCTGCAAGTTTTAATGAAGAGGTAATCATGCGGAAATTACAGATGAGCAACCACTGATTAATAGCTACATGTTTTACAAGGAGGTCAGGGATTGGTGAGGCTACAGTGGATCCCTCAGATTAACCGCTTTGATTGGTTCGGTAAAAACCCAGCCGGCCGAGTGTGCAATGACTGGAGTTAGATAAATGGACTCATAACTTCCCTAAAGTTCCTTTTTTCTCCACCCCCCCAACCCCTTTTCTTCATTTGTATGCAAAGTCCAATCCCTTAGGCTCCCTTTACTTCTCTTTAATTTTCAGCCATCTTTTTTTAATCAATTTTCTTTTATCTCGGGGAAGTTATTTTAATACTCCTACATCTTATTTCATTCTCAGCAAGACTGTGTGGGGATATCAATTATTCAATGGCGAGGGAGCTGAGGAATATGTTAATATTGATTAAGCTTTCGCCACACCTAAGAAGATTACACTCTCTTATCACTATGCTAGAGTGCTGCATTAGCCAGGCAAATTAAAGGACACATAGATACACTGTGCTAGATATACAGTGATGTAAGAACATTTGTGTGTCTTCCATGTTTGCATCAGAGATTAAAAGCCTATTTACACTACATGACAAGCAGTGAAAAGAAGGCGAGCCCTGCATTCATAATGACTGATACGACGCTTTGAAGCTTAACCCCTTAATTGCACCCGAGAAATGAACTTGCAGATTAGCCTCGAGGCCAGAGGAAGTTAAATACGTTGTACCTGGTTAAATGAGAGAGTTAGAATACATGTATGACATTCAGTTCTGCTGTGTGCTTCAAATCATTTCGGTTTGTTGTTTTATCCCAACCATTGTGGTGTCGCTGTCCTGGCTGCTGTTTTACTGCCAGATGATACAGCGCTGGTTGTGAGCAGTGATACCGCAGACACTGTGGCATTTGTATCTCATTTCCCCAGAGCCCTGTAGGGCAGCCAGGAGCTGTATATCTGTCGGGGTACAAAGCAGCTAGTCAGAGGGCCAAGGGAAAAGGGAATGGAACAGAGGTGGGCGTTAAGGTACAGGATGTCATTGTGTGCTCCAACAGGGCTGTGAGACATGCACGTGTTTGAGACCCAGCTGAAGGAGGCTTTGGAAGTCAGAGGGCTGTTTGTGATTCATGAATGCAAATATGTAGGTATACACGTACAACTGTTTCCATCCACACCAGTGCGCAATATGTCCACATATCATTGCGCACAGCCAACATGAATGTAAAAAATTTTACCCTTCAGCCAAACCTTTTCCCACCCGCTCCCCCTTCATTTTGAACTTGACTCGTTCAGCCTGCACCACTTTATTTATTTAGTGAAACATGTCTTCCCTGTGCAGACCTCGCTCTCATTTGTTCTCCCTCTCTTGACCATGCACACGCTCATAAACACGTACTCAAACTCGCATAGTCAGACACCTGCATAGTGGATATTTCACTGCTCTGCTGCAGTGTATCCTCTAGTGTGTTCCTTAGGCCATTAGTCTGCTTAGTCATTAAATGTCAATGCGTGTGTGTGTTCTTGTGTGTGTGCTGAATGAAGAAACATGTGTTTGGTTTTTTTGATAGTTATTACACTAGGCGTGAGAGATGTGTGCTATTTGATAAAAATTCAGGAAAAATCCAACGATTGTCGCTGAGACCATCAATCTTCTGGCTGTGTTTCACCAGCCTGTCTGCAGACTGCGTGCAGATGTTGTTTTCTTGTTTTCCACAAAAAGATACAAGAGAGAAAAGGGGAGAGAAGACGGGAGGGGAGGAGAAGGACATGAGAGAGACAGATAAGTTAAGATTGAGACAGGAGGAGGGAGAGGGGAGGAGGGCCCCCTGCTCTGCATTAAGTCTCTGTTTGCCAGTCAGAGCATGCTCTTTCCTACGAGATTAGACTGATAAAATGCATGTGTGTATGAGCGTGTGCCTGTCTGCACACACTCCTTTGTGTGTCTGTGTGTGTGTCTAGGTGTGTATGTGCATGTGCCTGTGTATATACAGTACACTCACACCCTCCCCTGTGAGATTAGGCTGATTTGTCAGTGATGCAGGAGTTCATCCATGATTAATAGCCCAGCGTGCTGGAAACAATGTTATTCTGCATTAGCTACCTGTGGGACACCCCATACAACTGCATGTGTGTTTCAGCGTATGTGCATGAAACAGCATGAATATCAACCCTGACATCTTGTTCCAGACGTGTTGATGTTGTAAGTATGTTGGTACACAAGTCAGCTATGTGTCAGTACAGCTGTGTGCTGTGTACAACCTTGCTGGTCTGTATTATTCATGAGTAACCCCACCCAGTTATGTGACTCTGACAGGACTGACAAACCTCGAGGAAAACCAAAGAGCATCAAAGCTTTGCTCTGGTGTGCTTATCACCTCTGATGTCAGTGGGCATTCAGGGTTAAGTGATTTGGGATGGTAACAGACTAGCTTGAGCAAATGCTTTTTATAGCACTCTTACCACGTTAACAGGGGGCTTTCAGTGAACAGTGGTCTGGTATATTTTCTGCTGAGGTCACTGGATAACCACTTTCCTCACTCTATCACTAAATGTAGGTCTGTCACCTGGCTATACTACTCTGGAACACTACACTGAAGGTACAAAATATTACACATTCTCAGTAAAAGCTCTCATCTCTTAAACTATAAAAGTCTACCCTCAGAAATGTAATTTTCAGACAATTGCGATATGGATTATACCAAAGGGGACGAAATTGCATTTTCATGGCGTTCAGTTGCAGCTCGAAGAACAAGGGAGATGTAGAGGTAGTGAAGCAATTCTGAAAGATTTGAGTCAAAACTATAAATTTACATCTCACACCACTTTTAAAGCTCAGTGTTCACATTTCAGTAGGAAATACACAGATATTTTTGGAGCAGATAGGCTACATTTTTCACCCTTGTTTTATGTCTCCAAGAACCACGAACAAAAGCTACCTTTTAATAAAACTGCAATTTTGTAGATTAGAAGTCTTTTTCTGCATAACGTCACAGCATTGAGGTAACATGCACCTCTCATAGTCATGTTACCTGACTGTTGATTGTGGCTAATGAGCTGGTGGGCCAGACTAGTGGGGTGCCATTCCAGTTCTTTGCCTACTAAAATTAAATTATTACTAAAATTTATAGTAAGAGGTGACACTAGTTGTACACCTATCAGCTAAATTATACAGTGAAATTAAACGTTTAAACACTGGGTGAAATCTGTGGATTTAGTTTGTGTTTGTTTCAGAAAGAAGTGAATGCGAAATTTGTGTTTATTTTAACATTTGATTTTACAATGAATTTACTAATTGCAAAGCTGAGTGATTAGGAAAAAGACTAAAAGAAAAGACCAATAGGATTGTCTGTGACACATTCTGTACAATTTAATTTCCCAAAGCTTTAACATAAGACTTCATAAATAGGCACTATTTAAGTGTTTGTGTTCTCCAGGGTGTGTGTGTGTGTGTGTGTGTGTGTGTGTGTGTGTGTGTGTGTGGCCAACTGATAGAGACACCAGCAGTAGATGGGATAACTATGGGAAGCAGAGTCTGTGAAGCCAAGGAAAGAGGATCAATACAAAATGTACTTTGTGGAGACTGAGAGCCGAGAAACTCTGCAGCCAATTAAATAGAAAGATCAGAGAGAGAGAGAGAGAGAGAGAGAGAGAGACAGAGAGAGAGAGATAGAGAGACAGAGAGACAGAGAAAGAGAGAGAGAGAGAGAGAGAGAGAGTAGTATTAGTAGTAGAGAGACCCTCTGATGAAGGTCCATTATTTTCACAATGCGCTGATCCATCTGACTACACCCTGTCCACCCTGTTGTTAGTGTGTGTGTCGTGTGTGTGCTGAACTTGTCAGTCTCATCAACCAATTGAATCCTGAGGTCAAATATGGCAGCACTCATCTCTCCATTATTTATGTGGTAGTTACACAAACTCAGCAAATGTTCTGATCTCATCCATCCATTCATTCACTTTCTTAGGAGAAAGCTGCGATTCTCCCTATTGACTTAAATGTTATTTGAGCCCACACAAAGATAACAACGCAGAATGATATGTTGTTTTTCTCACATCATCACATGTGAACGTGACGCATGTTTGAATGTACATTCAGCGAACACTCACACACGGCAACATTCACACACTACCGCCACCAAGAACCGTCACGTCATCCACATTTCCTGAAGCAACGGCTTGACTCAAAGCCTTCTGTCACTTTCATCATGAGAGAGTATCTTGCGAAACGACTAACTTCTCTCTCTTCAACTTCTGCTCCTTTCGGCAGATGCATTCATTTTTCAGAGCCGGGCATGAATATTTCAGGGCTGAGTGACAGATCCAGTGAAGAATGAAAAGAGAGAAGGAGTAGGAGGGGTGGGGAAGGAGGTCCAAGGAGGTATGGGTAATCTTATTTGGTTTTGCAGATCTCATAAATGACTTAAGCCCTGCAGATTTCAATCAGACTACCTTAGTCTTCATCATCTTCATCGATTTCCATCTGTGATTGCTCTCCCTCTGCATTTTCCTCTCCCCTCTTGTCGGTGTGGTATCTTACAAATCTATGATGAACCAAGAAAAAACTTAAAGGGCGGCTGGGCCAGACTTTACTGGGCCCCACTGGGTGTGCGTGGGTAGGAATCTGGAGTAAAATTTGAGCAGTCCAGGGTCTTTCATCCCATAGCTTCCATATTATCAGCAAACTGGCATCAGCATTTCGAAACTTTCTGCGACAAGTGAAGGCATGCAAAATTGAACTTAATTCGTAGTCAACGTAGACAACAGAATGATCTGAATTTCCTCCAGTAACTGTATCTGTCCATCTGCAAGTATCTGTCTAAATGCAAATGATATACTGTATTCCTTACTTACTGGTGGACGATTGGGTTCAAAGAGAGTGATAACCAATAATGAAAGATGCTGGAATAACGTTTAAAAAAAAAAAAAAAAAAATCTATTTTCAAAAGTAGCAGGAACCATGGCATGTTCATATTTCTTTATTCTGCCTTTGCACTTTAATTGATTTATTCCATTTGAGATATATCAGCTGAAACAGGAAAAGCATGTTCCCAAGGCAGGCAGGTAGGAAATCTGAGAAGTTGTAACCTATATTGTTGAGCTTTTACAAATACAGTCAAGGAGATAAGAGTAATACCCCCTGCTTTCTTGGAAATGGAGGTCTGATTTACAAACACACAACTGATATAAAATCCATTTCCCTGGAAATAGAGGAAATAATCTCTCCCCTTTAATGCTGCAAAGAAGAAAGCTGTGTCTGGGGGAAGGCAAATAGAATTGTTTGTTGGCTGTTGTGTAATGGTTGTGTGCGTGTTTGAGAGTGCGTTTCTCAATGCAATGGTGGGGCCCCAGAGAGTTTTACAGATATTTGGCCCTGGAGGTTCTCGCAGTAGAAAACCACTGCCAGGCTGATATACACATCCACTCATACCCACAAATACATATGAACACTACTTTGTGTCCATTAGTCAAGTCTTTTGGGTCTGTGTTAACCACAGGCAGTGCCATTGCTCCACTTTACTGGACATAAAACAGCCTGAACTTCAGGGATCTGCTGATTAAATCTCACGTTAACTCCTAAACTGCCTTTCATTAATACATTTTCAGTAGCCTTTACAGCAGCATGGCTCTCAGAGTCGGAATGTCGGTGTGATAGCCTCTCAGGTGGTTGGTTCACCACTTTAGTCCAGACTGAATATCTTAACAACAATTATACAGTCTGAACTGCCATTAATTCTTTAAGACAGTTATGGTCCCCAGTAGATGAAGCCTACTGACTTTTCCTTTAGCGCCACCAGCAGGTTGATATTTTCGGTCTTTAGTAAAATTTCTGGACAACTGCTGGATGCATTGCAATGATATTTGAATCCTGATGCCTCTGGTGTTCCACTAACTTTTCATGTAGCGCCACCATCAGGTCATTTTTTTATTTATGACCAAATACTTGCACTACCTCTCCTCTTACCACCCATTCTGTCATCTCATAGAGCCAATCACTGCATGTGTTTGCGTCGACTTTTGCACAGCTTCCCATTCATTACATGGCCCTCTTCCTCATTCTCTGTGCTCCTTGGTTAAGGTTAGGGAGAGATCTTGTGTATGTTAACATGTAATAAAGTGAACACATCATTTCTCAACATCTAAAGAGGATCCCAATCTTTCCCTAACCTTGTGCTGAGAACGCCTAAACACAACCATAAAAATGCCGACATTGTAAATAAACGAATGACATAAGTTGTCAGTGACTTGCCAGGCACACTCACTAAAACACTTGTTCTTTTTATTCATGAAAAAACATAATTCATTACTGGCGTTACTTTTCTGTCGAAACATATTTGCTCATACTGCCTGAGTAATATCAACAGTCAAGGCAGTTACAATGCACTTAGAATGTGCTTATGATGTCTATAATGACTCGTGCTGTATTTTTCATATTCAAATACATGTGGCATGCTAGAAACTGCGTCTAATCAGGTTATTGACTGATTTGTATTTTGCCACTTGCCATCATTAACAAAGTACTTGCTACTGTAGGATTAGCCTGTCAGTGTGATATGACAAGGCAATTGTACAAACAGCACAAAGCCTGCACAGCCATCCAAAGATCCTATTTTCTCTACAGAAGCGACGTGTCCTCAAAGCATGACTTTTATTCAGTTCTTGTACTTTGATAGAAATTAGAGATCTGAGTAAAGAAACAGCTTACAAATCAAATTAAATATCAGATGAAAGATGCTGAGTTTGTCATTTCACAGCTCACATATCTAAAAGTATGTCTTGCTGAGCTTTGAGTGCTTCAATTTAGATAAGAAAATATTTTGGTGGTTTTGATAGCTTTTCTGGTCGGCTCAATTTAAAAGATTGCTACTTTCAATGTCCACTTTTAATGAGTTTCTTGTCTTGTAGAGAAAATAGGATCTTTGGATGG
>JAPZEA010000002.1:15822807-15832866 GCA_029783685.1 Heniochus monoceros | reverse complement strand
GGCAGGAGAGGAGGTTCAGGGGTGGAGGTGAGGGGAGGCTGGCTGGCGCCGTGGCTGGGTTGTGTCTGTGGAGAGAGAGACGGTAAAAAGAGAGTAAAAGGGTAGAGAAACAGGAAATGACAGTGTGACCCACTGGGTCCACTTACTACCTTGCCAGAGCCCCCTGGCCACAGGCAACCTACTGGGCCAGCAGTTTCCATCACCTGCTGCTTCTGGTTCCCCCACATAAATCCAGGTGCTCCTGAATAAAGCTCTCTTTCTCCAGGAGCCGCGGGGAGCCGGAGGGGAGGCTTGCAGGCTGGAGGGGCTGTACCGCTGCAACACTGAAGCTCTGCCTCCTTGTGAGAACATGTCATGGAAAATACTGCTCCAAATAAGGCTAGGCTAAAAGAGGCAGAGAGCTGGGGATTTCCATCAACCCCCAGCTCGTTCAAGGCTCCATTCCTTCATTTTATTAATTCTGTCTTCTAATTAAAAGAAGCCGGACCATTCAATATAAAGTTGCTGCATCTTTTTATTACTGTTTCCAACGTGCCTGATATTAATATCAGCCCAGTCCACCGGGAGGGAGAATCTTAGCCCTCCCCAGCTCCTCACCGCCCCCTGGCATGCTGAATGGGCGCTGCAGTCGCTGAGCTGATAAACCCTAGAAATCATTCCCGACTCCAGCCAGAGCTCTTTACAGTACCTTCAGCGCTCCCTGGTGATGGATTAATGCACTGTTGTTGTCATTTTATTGCCATTTTATTGCCCTGGTGCAATTTACCAGGCTTTATGTGCCTCCGCTGTCCGGCGGAGCAACGCGCAAGCGCACGAGTCCGGCATTCCCAGACAAAGGCCACCGCTCATCCGGTCAGTGCGCATGCGCACCACGCAACCGCCACTCAACACAAGACGCACGCACACACACAATCTAAATCAAAAACACGATTCATTCAAACACGAATGGGGCACTATAGAAGCGAGCGGATGAAAGCATCAGTAGTGAATCTTTCAGCTGGCTGATGGACTTCACGCTCACTGCTGCTGTTTTCCACTCTCACCACCTGAGGGCAACATCACTCAGACAGCATGCAGCTGCAGCCCGGAGAGGCAGCTCTAAGCCCTCACATCATACTGAATATTAGAATATTTACAAGCTTCTGCTGCCGAAATCTGGTCGAGGGCTACAACGTCTAAGATGAGTTTACTCTGCATTTGTATGCAGATGTAAGGGTTTGCCACGAATCCCACTTTAGGCATTTTGCACAAACCTCATTCCTGGGCGAGGTCTGCTTTATTTCGACGACAGAGAAGGCCAATTTACGCGAGGAATTTTGACACTCCGCAATGATAATAAGGCCATTAATCTTTTCAACAACTCACATTTTAACAGTTACAAACATATCAAAGCACATTTCACGTGTTGCGGCCACACAGTTTTAAAGCACACACACACACACACACGCACAGACACACACACACACACACACACACACACACACACACACAGCTGCTGAGGTCTTTGTTGTGACATGTGGAGAAGTTTTGCAACATCTTTTGCCAAACTATCATTTCTCACATGCCGTGGGAAAAACAGCGCTGTACCTACAGCCAAGTCATTTGATTGAAAAAAAAAAACAAAAAAACAAAAAAACCAACCCGTCTCTTGGTTTGTGCTCTGTTTACCTGTCTTTATGGCGCTATAATGCATGTTATTTTATCAGCACTCTATAATTTGAAATCTATGTTAATTGCAGTAAACACAAATTATTGCCCTCTTTGGTTATTTTTAATTTTTATTGTGATATTACACGCGTGACTGAAATTAAATTATTGTTCTTTAAGACCAAATGAACACGGTTGTAGGAGGCCTGACGTTTAGTGATCATAGCAGGGAGCAGCCACCAGAGGGAGCACAGATGCCGTTAAATCCAAGGGAGGTACCTTGACAATTAAAAACCATTAGTCTGCAACTAACAACATTAAAAAGATACATCATTGTTCTTATCCCTTCTAGAAAGAATTGCCATTACAGATACATATCAGCCGCCATGAAATTGTTTCAACATCAAACAGCTCATTTTTTTTCTTCTCTTTGTCCCTCCCTGCCTGTAAATTTATTTCATGTCTCACATCGCCTGTTTTGTGTGTGTGCTTGTATGCCTCTGTATATATTTCTTTCACATTTGCACTGTAAAGTGCAATCTTTGCAAGGACCTGTAACCTCAGAGTCTCTTGTGCCCTGAGAGGTGCTGATCCATCACTCTTAATGGAAGAGGATAAGTTTCAGCCAGTGAAAGAGAGAACAGACAAAGGCAGGACGATTTATGGCAGACGTAGAAGTGGAACTCCTGGCTGTGGGCCTTGATCTGAGCCGGGCTGTGGCTAGGCTAGGCTAGGCTACGCCCTGGGCCAGGGTCATTCACGCGCACGCTCCCACACACACATGCACACACATTACTCCAGGCCGAGAGAGCTTCACTCCCTACGCTGCACCACCAAATCCAGACCTTTCTCTTAAGCTTTTGAAGTTCCCCTACCCCCTTCGTCTGGACTAACTTTTGCACTTCTATCTTTTCCAGTGAGTGGTGAGCTCTGGGTGATGAAATATGGAGTGGAGACCTGTTACATGTTAGCTTAGGAGATAGCCAAGGTGTAAATTATGTGGGAGTCGCTGGCCAGCCTTATTTATGAGAGGCCTGTCAGGTGTTTAGGTGTTGGAGTGAGATGTGCGGCTTAAAGCGTTTACTTCGCTGTAAATCAGGTAATGCAGGCCACGTCTGTTTGGACAGTGTGTGTTTACGTGTGTGCGCCTGTGTTTGAGGCCTTGTTTTTGCTGGGAGACGATGCGAAGCCGGGTTGTGATAATGTCAAGGCGTAGGCGTTAGTACTTTGTTGTGAATGTGAGGCCATGCGCATGGGTTTGTATAGGTCTGTTTTGTCTGGAGGCCATCACGGCCGATACAGATGGGTTGAAACATTAGCTATAGTTAAAGTTATCACGCTATCTGACTAACAAAGCTGCTTTTTATAGATCCCCTCAATGCCTACATCTGACGTCACCGTTCTACACTATGAGCAAACATGAAACCTACTCAAAACTTTTCCTGTCTCTTTTGTGATGTCCTGTCTGTCTTTATCCCAGACATATCATGTAGAGGTGAATAGCTGTGAACGTAGCCCACCTGAAGACATCAGGTATCACTCAGCAGGTAGTTAGACCTGTCACTGGATGATGGATACTGGCTCTCAGACAGAGGAACCGCAGCAAACAGGTTGCATAGACCCTGTATTTGTTACCATTATCCCCCCACAAGGTGCCGCCTATAGTGTGAGCCGCATCTCCCCTTCTGTTTGCCCTATTGTCCGTCCTCTGGCTCAGCCTTGTCTCGGCACAACAATGGCATTGGACCAGGCTGGAGCGTTTTGTTCCCCTCCAAGTGGGAGAGCATCAGTCCTTAAAGTGAGACCAAAGGGAAAAGGGAGTGGAGACTGGAGGGGAGATGAGCTGAGTTAAGGTTGAAAGGGGTTAAGAACATGAGACAAAAACTCGGGAGAGAGATCGAGAGGATAAAATGAAGGGGCGGAGAAGAGCAGAATGAGGGAGAGGAAGAGGGGCAGAGGATGATGTGCTGGAGGCAGGTACATCTGCATTCTCTCCAAACACAGCATAGGCCTGTCTTAGGTGTCTCCATCCCAGCAGCACTCACTGGCAGATTTATGGCCTCTCTTCGTGTATGTGTGTCCATGCATGTGTGTGTGTGTGTGTGTGTGTGTAGGAGCAGTAGGGATAAATTGAGAGCAAGAGACACAACCTACAAGAGAAGGAGTGCATGTGAGTGGAGGCGAAGGGCAGCAAGCAAAAAGCAGCCATGTTGCATTCCATCGATATCACAGCCCGCAAACCCTCCCAATCTCTGCCATATTTCATCCTTCTTCTCTCCCTTTATCCTTCCCTTCTTTCCTCTCCTCTCCCTCTCTGTCTCATCGCCCTGCTCTTCACTTGGCGCTCTTGGCCCTTGCATTGCTCTGCTGGGTCCCAGGCTGTAAAGCCCTCTCAGGGGGAAGGGTGTAAATCTGTCTCCCCGTCTCAGGAGATTTCCTGGAGCTCAGCAGACTCAACAAAGCCAAGCCGGCATAGAGGACCAAATGTTTCACACGCACACACACACACGCACACAGAGAAATGTATAGACCTAAAAACACTTGTGCACGTTATAGATACATATAGAAAAAGCCAGCATGTGTGGATGCATTCATGCACACACGCTTAGCCTTGTTTGGAAGCTCCTGTGAAAACAAACAGGTATGCCACTTCCTAGTCTAGCCGAATGCCTGGGAAACCAGTGTTTGTGTGTGTGTGTGTCCACAGGAGACCCTACCCCCAAGCCTTTTGTCCAGAGGGGCTGTCCAGACGAGCTTGTTGTCTCTCTTTATTTTCTCTCTTCCCCACTTCTTTTCTCTACACTTCCCTCTCTGCTTTATTGCACTTGATTCTAAGCGCGTCCATTCCTGAGATGGCTCAGATAGCAGCTGAAGCTAAATTGCCCGTCATAAAGCATCTGCAATAGCGATGGAGCTCTCAGGGTGGGACTGCTGCAAGGGGGTACAAGGCGGTTAGGGCTCACTATGAAAATACAAGGTCCTCTTTTTAATCTTTAAATGTGGAATATGAACTCTGTTTCAACATCTACAAATCACAAGGCCCTTCCTTAAACATTAAACGATTCTGTTGCATGATCGATTTCCTGAGTGCCTCCTAAATCAGTTTTATGCATACAATTTTCAGGAGCATTTGGCTATTTGAGTGTGTGGGTTTTGGAGAAAAGTGACTGAAAATCAAAAGTAAAATGATCTAATGGTATTTCGGGATGCAGAAATGCTTCTACATGATACTACTAATTACTCACACAAGACAGGCTAGTTAGAGTGAGATGCTGTGATTTATGTGGGAGTCATATATTTGGCTGTGCTATGTTCCTGTCAAATGGTTTACAGATAGATGACTGCTGTGCTGTAATTGGCCTTCCTGTTTGTATCTTTTCTCATGTAACAACAAAGGCACTTCCAAGCCTTGACTGCAGAGGGTGCACATGCGAAAGTGCAGCCTTGTGCCAGTATGACAAGAACAGATTCTACACAGGAAGAAGAAACAAAGGCCTAAGGAAGGATGAGGAAGTGGTGGGTTAGGTGGGGAAGACACAAGAAAGGTTATTGCGGTGCAAGACGGGTGAGGCAAACTTGCAGGGAGAGGGCGCGAAAGCAGGTCAGATCAGTTATGTTCCTGCAGGGCTTTGTATTGACTCATCTCTGAAATGGAGCATCTGCGTGTGTGGCATTTGTAACGAGAAATGTCTCGTCATCCAGCCAAAATAATCTCCTGAGCTGCCAAATTAATCTCAACAAAGATTCGGTGCAGTCAACACAGCACCATGGCCAAAAGATAAAGCGATAAAGACACAGAGCTGTAGTGTATTCAAGTGGGAAAATCCCTCTGCTTCGTACTGCTGTAGACAGCAGTATCAAAGCTATAATATTATTGCCCTGGAACTGACTGTGAAGGAGAAGAATTCCAAAGGACCACAGGAGCAAGACAGGGCCAGCAGCCTGGTTGGCAGGAGCCCCAGTGTGATCATCATCTATGAGAGGAGTGACGACCCTCACTCCTGCCTCCTCCTGCCTCCCAGCTAGCCTTGCCCTGTGACAGATGAGCCCAATGACAGCAGGACGCAACAACCTGCAATTGAACATTCCCCTGCGATCTGTCAATGTCCATGGTGGCGTTTCACTGTCAGGAAAACACACAGGGACACACGTACCTTCGCACACACCCTCACATTAAGTCATTCCTCAAGTATTGGAAGAATCATGGCTCGAACATCTTCTCATACTTGCGAAATGCCTCGGATACCTGTTGCAGGTGTCCTTAGAGGTTGTGGGGTGGTGTGCGTGTCTAGCTCTTGTTCTGCACTCATTCTCTCTGTTCGAGCTGGCTGATAATTGCAGGGTACATCTCTGGTGGGAACAAGTTGCATTGTGCAGAATGTCAGCTGGTCCTCCTTTTGTGCTTGCTGGATTTCAACTGCGGTTCTCCGATTCGACCACAAGGTGTCACCTTGCCCACAAAGAGCGCATGGCTTCATGCCTGATGGGGACTTTATTTTCCGCTTTGGTGGCAGTGCTGTGGCGTATCACGGCAAAATGAAATAGGAAAAATAAAAATAGGACATAAATGTGTTTGCCGCATACAGGGTTTAATGAAGTCCGTCTTGCCAGTACATTAGGAACAAAGGCAGCAGATAGAAAGGCATTGAAGGACAACTCACAAACAGTTCCAAAATAAAAAGGGAGATAAAGTATGAATGGTGAGTCTCCTCAATGAAAAGCAGTTCACCGGTTGTCAAAGTGGAGATTTATTTTCCAAGCAACTGGCTTTTTATGGTCAAGCTCACTCCACACTGGCGAACAGCAGTGCGTTGTAATATGGCATGTAAAAAATGGGATTCAATAGAAGCCGTCCTCCATTTGTCATATTTAAGGGGATAGAATAATGACCATTGGCTGCCTCGTGCTTGAATCGCTCAAGCTGGCTTATTTTTGTGTGCAAAATGGAGGATGAAGACAAATGGACTTCATACATGACTTTGCACAGTCCCAGCTATCATATCATGTCATATAACTTAAACCAATAGCTGGTAGCTTATCATTATCCTAAGCCTGGAGCAGCAGCGAGTCCTTTGCTATGTTTCAGTGGAAATTATAAAACAATCCAGCTGTCTTCACTTGGTTGTTGCAAACTGATGATCGCTTGGCTTCTCAGCCATAAACGCATGGCGCAAAATTAATTGTTTCAATCAATCAATTGGTCACTTTCATAGCCATCAAGCTTTGCCCAAGATCATGTGCATTCTCTATGCTTCTCCTTCAGGATGGGCCTGGAGAATGCCACATGATTTATGGCCTCTGTGTGCGCTGCATACATATACAAATACTATACACACATGCTGACAAGCCTACACACTCGAGAGGCAAACACACATATGCACGTAGACGTACACGTTAGCACACATATGCACGCATTCCAAGTGGATGACACACAGCAGGGGGCGGATCACGTGAGGAAGCAGGATGAGCACAGAGGGAACTCTTCAGTGTATGCTAAGCATCCCGGCGACACACGCACCTAAACATAGCGCGTGGAACACAACCAGCAGGGATACACTCAGCGCGCAGCTTATGTGTGTGAATGAACGCACTAACAAACCTACCCCCTCTCATGTTGCATGTCATCTGCATGCATTACGTGTGCAAATGTACGTGCACGCTTGCATGTAGGCAAACACGTGCTCATGCACACACGCGCGCGCGCGCATGCATGCGCGTATATACATACAGTGGGAGCCAAGTGCAGAGGCTTGTTGTTAGCGTGTTGTTCCTGTGCTGCGGCTTGTGGGCCTGTCTACAGGGCTGATCGATGATCTTTTACTGCTTCCCCAGGATTATCGGTCGAGTTCACCGGGAGGGGAAGGCAATTCATCAGAGCACAGCGGAGAGAGAGAGAGAGAGAAGAGGGGACAGAGAGAAAGGGAGAGAGGGATGGAAGGAGAGAGAGAGGCGCGGGGGTGGGGGGTTTGTATGAAAATGGAAGGAAAGATAGGAGAGGGCAGGTGGGAGGAAAAACAGAGGGAGAGAAGAGGGGGAAGGAGATTGAAGGAATAAGGAGAGCAAGATGGAGACAGAGGTGGGAAGGAGGAGATGTACAGATGTGCTCCTGATACCGCATCACCTGGAAATGCATGGAAAAGATAGAGGAGCAGACATAGATGAATATCACAAGATAAAACCATGGAGTGTTAGGGCAACCTCCGATTGAACCCTCCTCATACTGTATATTCAACATCAAACAAATATATGACAGTACGCTGTCTGTAGCAATAAGAAGGAATGCCACAAGTAGAAATAGTTGGAGCAGCGCTGTTTTTTTTTATTGCAGTCCGATCTGGTGTTTTGCATTTAGATTTATTTGACAGTTGAATAAAACAGTGGTTGCATTTGAAACCACACTCTCACTGATGACAGGGTAGCATCTCCAGAATGATTGTTCTCACGATTGTTGCCCACTGTATTAACTGCGGAAACCCTTAATAGTCTGTAATCACATATAATAGCACATTTTGAATTTAATAATCAACATGTCATATGTCAAACATGATTACATGAGACAAACGTCACACATTTCTGCACGGAGTCTGACCTTGCTTGATGAACATGGTCTGCAGCGGGGAATAATCTTGCCAGAATGGAACACCTGCAGATAAAAATGCCTATAGAGCCACGTATCAGCACAGCTCTTAGAGGCTTCGACAATGTGTGCCCACGTTGTAACACATTTTACAGGGCCCATAACACACGTGTTCCAGCTCATTCAGTCCACAGAATGGAAAGAAGGGGGGGAAATGGAGGGGGAGATTCGGCATCACCGGCTAAACCTCCAGCGCGAGACAGATGTGGAGAGGGACGCGCGCGTGAGGTCTCAAACTGTCACTTTTCAAGGAGGAGTGTGCACAGCATTGGATGACAACGCGCACACATGAGCCAGCCAGTCCACTTGCCCACAGAAGTCGCTAATCACATTATTGACTGATAACAGTGATGAGAAACATGGATCCAATGATCACTGCATAGAAAGCGCTGCTTATTCCTGTATGCACCTCATAATAAGCTTATGGAGCATGCATACCTCTTTGCACGTATTTCTGAACAGGCCTGACTTTGAATATATTCTTCCCTGTGTGTTGTTTATGCTTGCAAATGACTTCCCCATCCTAATTTTTCTCCTCGTGTCTCTATCTCACTCTTCACACACAGGCAACCATTTCTTTCTCTCTGCGTGTCTCTCTCGCCTTCTCTCTCTCTCTCTCTCTCTCTCTCTCTCTCTCTCTCTCTCTCTCCATTGATGGATGGACAGATCATGTATATCCAATCTAGCAGTGCTCCTGATGCGGTTAGGGGCTGTGACAAGTCTCCGGGCGGGGGAACCGAGCGGAGCGCAGCGAAGGAACGGGGTGACGAAGAGGACACGACATCTGGAGAACACGCAGAAAAAAAAGAAGAAGTAGAAGAAGAAGAAAAAAAAAAAAGAATGCAGCAGAGAGAGGGACTGCGTGAAGCGTCTGCATAGCGCCCTGAGTGTGTGCATGTGTGTGTGTTTGTGTGAATAAAGCAAACATACACCGTCTGCCCTGCCCTCTCGGCTACTGTGAGGGCCTCTGGATGACAGTCCTAACAGACTGGCTCCTGCACTCCACACCAGCCAATGATAATGACAAAGATGGCCGGAAATTATATAGTTACGTCTGATAGCACTGACATATTGCGTGTATCAGATGGAGAAGGCAGAGTGTTCGAGGCTCTCTTCCGTAGCTACTATATGGACCACAGAGTGTTACGGATGGAGATTGATTGTATGGTTGGCTGTTGACATTCACTCATACCCATGAGTTTCAGAGTGCAGCTGCAAACATTAGCCACTAGGGGGTAATGTTATCCTCACAGTATTCATGGGAGCCATTGTGCTCTCCAGTGAAGCTGTGCAGTACTGGGTGATTTCCTGGTTCATATTGGCAGCAGGGTTGATGATAATGTATTATCACAGGTTGTAACACGGTGGTGTGTGTCTGTGTGTGCTTGCCCCTCCTTCCTGGCTCCACACTCCCTATGGATCCTTCTTTCCATCTTGATCACCCCGTTAAAGACTTTACCAAACCGACTGTGTGAGTCTACCCACGCTGCAATGGAATAATACTTGAAAATCATTCTACCACATGCACGTTCAGGTAAACTCGACTAACTTAAAGCCACATTCAGTTGTCGAGCGGAAGAATGTAAACGGATGTCAAATCTTTGCTTTGGGAAATTGAGACTGACAAACGCTGATGAACAACTGCATACTTGTACAGGCCCCTAGGTATGAAAGCACACAAATCTCAAAGGTGAGGAAGTTGTGTTCTGAGCTAACCTAAGACTGTCTGACCCCTCAGAGGCAGAGAGGTCAGGGGTCAACTCACTTGACCCGAC
>JAPZEA010000002.1:15789056-15799618 GCA_029783685.1 Heniochus monoceros | reverse complement strand
CTCAGACATGGAATCATATTAAGTGTTAAGTATGCTCCAGTAACTTTAATTTTTCAACTTTGCTATTAAAAATAGGTCTGTAGTTTATATACAAAATGTTATTGGGTGAAAAGACTCTTTCATCCAGTTTATAAAGTGAGCCAGCAGCATATTTTTTGGCTTATTAAAATCAGAGATGGGGCAAAAATTAGGTTAGCTCTAGGTGTAGGGGAAAAAATGCATTATGTGGCTTGGTATGGAATTATAATATGAACAATTATCATATGGCCTGGTCGCCCCTCTATTCAGCTCGATGAAATATTATTTTGTGGACATAGAGGCCCACCACCAGAACAAAAGCGTTCCGAGTTGTTGGGGGGGAAAAAAGAGAAAACGAAAGAAAGAGAAAAAGCTCAGACTTCGAGGTCACCCGAATTAATGGTGCATCTTTCTCTCTCCGAGCCGCTGACCGGGTCATCGTTGTCCCGAGGCAAGACAAAGGTCAAGAGGTGAGAGGTGAACTCTGGAGTAAGTGCATACATTAGCTTGGCCTTGCTGCCTTCACGTCCACTGTCTGATCAGTATATTAGGAGGGACTAATATTTTATTTACGCAACAAACTCCAACGAGGACACCTGTTAAAGGTTTAAAACGGACCTGATTAATTCATTTAGACTCCAACCTTTTTTAAATATTTATTTCTAAGCGACAACACCCAGCTGCTTTAACTTCAATTCCTTTGTTGTCATTAATATCCACTCTGGATCTGGTACCCTTCATATCCGTGTAAACACCGCTAATTGAAAGCTAAACAAAAAATATTCCCTCGCAGAGAATTAATGCGGCTGATGGCTCATATCCTGATATTATAATAGACATTAACGTGACAGCAACGCATCGCGATAGCGGGAACATAACAGTGTTTAAGAGCCGAGCTTACAATCATTTACTTTATATGAGATGAGATGTGAATCTGGAAGGAATATTTAGCTGCTCGAACTGCTGGGACCACGCAATTTATTGGTTGATCTGCAAAACAGCACAGACAGCGTTTTATTGTCTGCTCTCCCGCATGAGTGTTCAAGCTAAATTATCATTTTCTGATGCATGTATAGGGGTAATAAAAGACGCAACAGCTCCCGACCGTGATGTTTCTACATTCCATTAACATGCAGTTACAGATGCATGCAAACGCTCCCGGATTTGCGCCTCAAATAGATGGACCACCACGGATCAATACACTAAATACGAGCGGTCAATAAATCTATCAGTCAATTATGGCATTTTAATCTCTCCGTGGACGAGGCAAGATGAAAACCTTAAAGCCGGACAAAATAGGCTGCAATATGAAAGCAGCAATAAAGCTCGGCTAAATTGGCCTGATAATAATCAGCCAACACATCACGCTGAAGATGTTTGTCTACAACAGGTGCAGCTGACTTTTTCCTCGAATGTGGGCTGTCACACACAAACGGCTTTTTAGGATAAAAGAAATCTCCATAATGTTGGAACTGGAACGGATTAAGAGTAAGGGCAAAAGTGTGATTTCGTGGAATAATTAGTAAAACTTACTAAAAACGTATTTTCCTTCCGTGCCAATAAATAAACATTATCAAATGCAGACCTTCAATAAATAACAATAATTAATTTGCGTTGCTTTAAACAAAACCAGGAAGCACGTGTCCTGTGGAATAAATCATTTCTGAATAAATTGCACAGCATAAATAAACAGTCTGCCACAGCTTCTATGGACAATTAATATAATTTTGTTTCTTCGTTTACATTGCGCAGGCTAGATAGGAGCGCAATGGAATGACTTGAATTTTAATATTCAAATCAGAGCGTCAGTCTGAAGCCGGGGAGGATGACAAATTGTTTTGACCCGTTCTTGCATGAAGAAACTTGCCATTGCGCTTCTTGCAATAAGCACCCATCGTGGTAAGCAAATAATGGTGAAGCCTGATTGAAACCGATGCAAACGGGAATCAAAACATCTGCAGGCAGGCAGGCGGGCAGGCGGGTAGGCAGGCGCCCTCGCTGTGTAACGCACGGTGGCTGCGGCTCAGGAGCTCAGGGCCAGGTGCTATGGTGAGGACGGTCCGGGAGAGGGGCAGGTGTCCAGAGTGTCGGCGTGCGAGTGCGGTGCCGCGGGCCCCGGATCGGAGAGCAGCCCGTCTCTCTGTAATTTCTTCTGCTTCATGCGTCTGTTCTGAAACCAAACTTTCACCTGCGTCTCGCTGAGCTGCAGGGCGCCGGCGACCTCCACCCGCCTGGCCCGCGTCAGGTACTTGTTGAAGTGGAACTCCTTCTCCAGCTCGGTCAGCTGCCTGGTGCTGAAGCTGGTCCTCGGGGCCCCGTTCAGCGTGGGATGGCCATCCGTGCAGATGCTGCTGCTTCCAGCCTCCACAGCACCGAGGCCCGAGCCAACAATACTGAACCCACAGGTCATGTGCATCCTGGCTGGGAGCAGAGGAGCAGAAAACAGTCGTCAGCAAGATCAATGAGGTTACACACAAAAGGAGCACAAAACCCTTCTGAATGAAATTATCCACGCCCATATCCAGGAAATAAGATGAAAAATTATTTCGGAGTAGAAACAGGAAAAACTCTTACAATAAACTTTGGTCAGTGTCATTTATTTGTAATTATAACTTGTGTATAAATCCTCAGAAATTAAATCAATACATTTATTATAGATCTATCTGATGATGGGTAATTTGTGTGATAACAAGGAATAGAAATGAATGAATAATTACAGGTTTGTTTGATACTGAAGAAGTGGGTTACACAAATATTCAAGCATGGAATAAAATGATTTCTAAGAAACTGATTTGTAAGAATTGGTACAGAGCCAGTTTGTTGATTTAAAGTCTTCACCCGGGAGCCATTTTTATGTCTGCATATGTATTTCACTGGGGTTTTCAACTTTAGCAACAGCCTATAGGCACACTGCAAATTCTTTTGGCACTGCAAAACAGGCAGATGGGGAATTGTGTGTTATCTACAGGTGTGGACATAATAACAGAAACACCTGTGCAGTATAATGTAATCTCATGCAACAACATCACAACCTGCAGCCTGAAAAATGAAGATTTGAATCAGCACCTCTAAGTCTGAAATATTTGAACGTTTCACGTCTATATTGTAAAGGTGTTGCTTTCAAAGTGTGTCCTATAGAACAAGTTCACCAACTAGTAGAACAAAAAGTGCCGCTGCGTATTGCAGATGTATAGAAAAGTAGAGAAATGTTTGGTGATTCAAAACAACTTGATAAAGTTTACAGTCCATTAAGTGTGTTCATCAGAATCCTTTATAATTTGCCTTTAGGCCTTTCTGTGTCAATGACAGTTTAACAGTTTACAAATCCTTTCAAACACTGCATTAATGACAAATGTCTCCATTTTTTCCTCTGAGGTTTCTGGGTCACACATTAAAGTATCATCTATGCTACTTATGTGCAATGAATGACAGGAACTGCAGCTATATCTTGATTGTTCATTGCTGACATTGTGGGTAAGTCGTCAGTGAGTCTTTGCCTGTGAGAAAATGTGCTGCTGCTGCATAATGGAGTCAGCGTGCCAGGTGTAACGCAATGTCTCCCACCACAATTCATAGGGAGGAAGGTTAACAGGCCTCAAGCCACTTGGAAAAGCATAGCAGATGGAAAGGTCAGTTATAGGATAAATGTCTACATCTGTGTTTTAAGAAAATGAATGTCAAGGATAGGTGAGCCTGAGAATTAGAGGGCAGCGAATATGAAGAACCAATACAGAGGAACTGTACGTAATTATGAACTTCAGCTTTCAGGGGTGCAAATCACATGCACATGCTGATGAATGGCTCCAAAGATAATAGAATTGATGCCGGCCAGAAGGCATAAAAGAATCAAACTAAATATTTGAGGAATGACTTGCACGCTTAAAAATAGCCAGCCAGCAAAGGGAATGGAAGGGCCTTCCAAGCCAAGGAGAGGGAAGAAGAAAAGGGATAGATCGATACACATTGCCTCAGTCATCTGGGCATCCAGCCCACAGTAATTCAGGTGCTGTCAAAGCATAATTGAAGAATGACGCACTGGGAGTATATACACTGAGCCAGGAGATCAGGTTACTGCAGGTCTGTGGAGGCCTTTCAACATGGAAGAATACGCAAGACTTTGTTTTGTGCCAAAACCAATACAATCTCCAGATGAAAGCTTACTTTCACTAATGACTCTTTTACAAGTTACACAGTAGCGCTAATGAGTTACTCCTACAGATGATCCCCTTCAGAGAGATACAGAAAAAGGTTACAAAGATAGTAGCAGTACTGAGAGGAGGCTTCTTTGTGTGCGTGGGTGGGTGTGAGCAAATGGCTTTCTCAAACGCACAGATTTGGATCAGATGAGCGGCTAATGTGTTTTATGAATAAAATGACTCCTAGACGAGCCAGAGATGCTGTTATGACCTTTTGTCTCCCTCCGTGTTGCATCATCCGAGAAATGTTTACCCACTAATCTAAATTCTGGAGTAGGTGCAAGTAGGTAAGCAAAAGCTAGAAACTGTGGGTTTGTTGCATCTCACAACATTGCAATATTTACGACAAATCAGATGTCACCTATTGCTTCTATTACAGCAGCGTGATGAGAAAAAGGTTTATAAAGGTGTGTGAATGCACATTGCTGCCACCATCACAGCATTTTTTTTTGTCAGTTTGTGCTTGCAAATCAAATGTGTGTGTCACCTTTTGCCACTCTACTCCTGTCTTCATCAGAAATTATGGCTCACAAGCTGCACGAATGCACATCATTTTACCCAGTAATCTCAATTCTGAGCATGCAAGATGGAAATCAAAAGCTAGAAATTGTAGTTTTTGTTGCATCATGCAACGCTGCGGTCAAATCAAGGGTGTTGAAGTCACATTTCGTGCTCACTTCCTCCACAATGTAGCAGCACCAGAAATAATGTGTAAAATCCACATCATTTTACATCCTGATACGAATTTTGCAGCAGTGTTGTGTTTGATGCGTCGCTTGTAGTGGAACTCGGGCCTTTTACCACAAGCGGTCTGTGGTAATGACCAACCTGCATCTGGTCACTGAACATTTGGGTCAGCAGCATGCTTGTGCTGTGGGGGGAAAAAAAGGCTGGACCACCATTGTAGTAAATCTTCATCCATGTAAAATTTATGAAACCCAGCCCAAGTACAGCGGCCAGTCAGTCAACTGACATTATTGATCAATGAAGGATCTGTGTAAGATACTATAACTCACGTAAAATTGAGGATTGATAGGCATTTTTCACATTAGGAGACTATCGGTATTTTTTTTTTTAAAGCCTGGAATGTATTCTTCTGTGGGCTCTCTGCCCAGGACTCATCAGTCAGGGAAATGATGATCTGTGACAGCAATTATGTTAAAAAGGTGGACACATGTAAAGGTGCTGCAAACTGAAATCAATACACAAGGGCTTTCATTACAAACAGACAACTAATCAATACTCAGGGAGCACTCCAGCTTACAAGAGTAAGTTTTACTCAACTTCCTGTGAGCCTGGACAGGCAGTGGTCTGTTGCATTATTCAAAGGCTACTGGTTAGTTGGGGCAATGGTAAATAATTGATCATTTTCTGAGTTGAATATACACTGTGGCCAAGCAGGCCTTTTACTGTACTTCACTCTCCTTGTGTGTACAGTCTGAATCCTGCTTCCAACAGTAGGTGGAGCGAAAATGTTAAATAACCTAACAGACATTTACGTGGCACCGTTAAGGAAATAGTAAGCAAGTCCCCATGTGCATATTCAAATGTGGCGTCGAGTAAACAGCTACCTGCCTCTCAAACCTTTTCATCTGCTTTAAAAAGTGGGGATATTATATTATTTTTTCACTTCAACTTTAGCTTGTTGGTGACGGAGGAAATTGTGCACGGTGACGCACAAAACACGTCAGCTATTTTTTTTCTCTTTTTTTTTCAAGCTTGAAGAGAAAACTTCGACCAAACTTTCTCAACTATGAATGGAAGTTGTCCAAAGCTTGAAATTAATCATGAACTCGTTTATCCTGAGTATTTTTTACGTCTTAACGTTGCTTTTAGCCCTCCTCTCGCGCTCAGTCCCCCTTAAGCAAAAACTTACCCGCCCGGTGCTGACTCCTCTTCACTCTCATCCACCCAAAAGTTTTACTGTTTACATCCATAGCAGCTACGCTACAGTCCGAGCCAGCTGAACTCCCCACGGCGACGTGAATCTCGGGACCATTACGTGAGTCGTTTTGAATATGTTCTGGAAGTGACCCAAACCCGGATTGTAGCGTTGCGTTGTGGTTTGACGCGCAGTATCCGCGTCCTGGAGAGCCCTGCCCCTGCGCCCTGCACCGCCAGGGGACACGGGACGAGTGAGGGCAGGCCGGTGTCGAGAAGCCCTCCAGAGTCTGACACGGTAGTGGAGGAGGAGGGCTGTCCGAAGAGGTGCACAGAGTCAAACTGTCGGAGAGAGTAAAGTACCGGGGATGCGGTGTATTAAATCCTGAGGCTACTTCAACCTCCAGTTTCCCTTCCTCGTCCCGACTGCCGAGTTCAGGATGAGCCCTGCAGTCCAGGTCCCGGTTTATGACCTCTTTTGCTCGGCAGCAGCCTGTGAACAGAGGGCTACTCTCCCCTTCGGCCGTTAACTCTTGATAGGAAGTCATTATCACCTCTCCCCTGCATAATCATTGGACGGGGTTTCACTTCATGCCCGGCCTCTCATGCATCCAGTAACGCGTGGTCAGGCGGCTGGACGACCGTGGGGACATTTCCTCAGAGGAGAAACAGCAGTCCCTGATTGATGGAGATGACGTGCCCTCCTGGTCTCGGCCAATAGCTGGACATCTGTGTCATCCGAGAGGACAACACTGATTAAACCGGGCGTGCAAGTTGAGAAACTCACTCCAGGTCAACGTTTTAATGGTGTCACAGAGGGTGGCACCATGCAGGCCATAGCAAAAAAAACAAAAAACAAAAACAAAAACAAAAACATCCTAAATAGTAGCAGTGAAGCTCATCATCATCCTCAGCAGACACTGGGGGCCTTCATGGACCTCTCACCTATGCAGACAGGTAGGCTATGACGTCAGTACCAAACTGTTTTTTGGCCACAAGAGAAATGTGTTTTGGGTCACATTCTGCTATTTTGATTATTTTTCACGACAACAATGAAAAGTTCTTTTCCCAAAGCTGAATTAGCATAATATAGACCTACACTGATGTAGCTAATGGATTATGCAAATTTGCGAAGGCTCCTTGAAAGCCCAAGGCCCTCTTTAGCAGAGGGCTTAGGTCATGTGAAAGGCACACTTAATGGGTTCAGAGGTCGTGACAGCTGGTATTAAGAAGTTCAGTGGCAGCAGATTTGTAATTAGCCTCGAACAAATACAAAAAAAAAAAAAAAAATTCCTCCGAGCCGAGATCAAGAAGTTGCAACAGCCAGAGAGGACATGTTCATCTCAGGTTAAAGATAGCTCCTCGGCTCCCTCCGCCAAAAAAATAGAGCTTGTTTTTGTCTTTAACTCTGTCCTTTCCCCCCCCAAAAAAACACATTTGTGTCTTTCCTCAGGAGTGAGTTACATGTTGCTATGTAAACTTTGGTGACAAAAACGACGAGTTGAAAATAATACAAATCCAGGTCTGTTGGGTCTACATATAATGCAAATAAAGCAGCTTGCCTGTGTTTGGGTGCAACAGTAGATAGCTGTACAGGAGCCCAGCAGCAGCAGCAGCAGCAGCAGCACAGTATTTTCACCTCCAGTACAGAAGTGAAAATGTCAAGGAGCTCCACAGTTTTTTTTTTTTTCCTGAAATCTGGTGACCTACTTTCAAATACACACATCACCATGTGTCGCTCAGCCCGCTCGCATGCATTTGAAATAAAGGGAATTAATAAAGCTCATAATAATCTGATAGTGTCCAGTGTTTATATCCTGCTTTGCTTTCAATTCATAAACAAAGACACGTCTTAATTGTTCAAGAAATCCAACAATTGCAAACAAACTTTAATAAATTATTTTTATGTATTATTGTATGTTTCATGTGATTGACTTTAGCCGGTGTACAAATTATCACTGAAGACGAGCAATGGTGCTGGAACTAAAATACTACTTTTGATTATTATTTAGAATTCATTGGAATTATTTCTTTGTGCATTTGCTTATATCAGACCATGGAAAAATATAATAATTAATACATTTAGTATTTTAATTGAAAGCCACAACCTGCAGGTTATTATTATTATTATTATTATTATTATTATTATTATTATTATTATTATTATTATTCAGTCTTAGATAAGTGTACAAAGCTACAACCCGTAATGTTTGATAAAAACCTATACTTAAAATAACTATCTGTTACTGTTCTTATCGTTTTATTTGAACAATATTTCCTATGTCTTTTAAGTCTGCAGTAATTACAAAATAATTCAGCGTAATGAACAACTTCTAACTGCATTCCTACAACACAGAAATATGGTCCCAGCTGTGGGAGTTAATGGGATTCTACAGGCAGCGATGTGCTGAATGACTGAGTGCAATATATCCCTTCTCTCCATGCATTTGCAGCGTGCACTGATCCATCTTCATGTCAGCTCGGAGGTTACTCAGGGTTCACGCGCTAGCTTGTTTCTCTCCTCCACACTCAATAAATAAATCTCTGCAGCTTTCTGTTTACCGCCTGAATATAAATTTGTTTGCAGTCGATCGAAGACCTGTGCGGAGGTATTAGAAATTGTATTTCTGTAATGGCTTTCAGCAGAGGGAGGGGGGGGTGGCGGTGGGGCGAGAAGGGGTTGCAGAGAGGGGAAAAGAAGAAGAAGAGGAAGACGAAGAGGAGAAAAAACAGGTGTGAGCAATCTCTGCTTTCCTCGTATGCAAACGAATTTTTAAAAATGCAGCAGCCTCAGCCTATTACAGCCCTCGGACGTATTCAAATTACATTTCAAACCAAGTAACCTTTTTATCTTGTAGGACAAGAACAGCAATCCCTGTTAGTGCCATATGTTTGATTAGCATATTTGAAGTTTTGTTCCACATCACTGCCCAGCACCTTTATGCAACAGAAGTTATATTATCACATAAAGCAAAACAAAACAAAAAGCACCCACAAATGATCTTTCACTGAGGCTCCTTCCTCTGGACAGCTTGTATCCCCTAAACCACAAATTCTGCATGAGATGCTTTCAGAAATAAGAAAGAGGATAATCTCACAATTTAGGTGAAATGGATCCTACAAATCTGAAATTGATTTCCCTCCAACCAAATTCTGCAGCTCATTTACACACGGACCAGAAACGTGAACATTCAGCCCCCCACCCACAAAAAAAACAAAACAAAACAAAACATCCTTTTAAGAGTCAGTGCAGGCATTTTCCATCTCCATTGTCTGTATTGTTTTGACTGGAGGTGAGGTAAACATGGCAGCACTTGGGTGGCTGTGTCAGGAGGCAGGACGAGGGAGAGAATATTGACTGATGCTAATTTGTTTTGCGTCCATGCTCTGATGTGTGTCAATAGGCGGTCGAGGCCCTGGGATCAGCGGGGTCCGTGCTCGGATTACCTCCATGGTCTCAATTGGACCCTCATCTCGACGCTGCTGAAATGATGCTACGGCCGCTGTTGACACCAGACCCTTGTCTAGCCCTCCAACACTGTCAAGCCTCATTATACGTCGGCTCTTGACCCTCACAAGACCAGGAATTAACCAGCGCTGACAGACGACTGTCACCACCAGCCAGAGAGGTCACCGCCGTTAATGCAGTTCCAGGATGGGAAGGTGACAGCCATCCGTGCCATGTTTATGGAGCTCTGCCTCATCAATGTGGCTCCATGATAGAGCTGTAATATGGCCGAGGGACAAAGGGAAATAAAGCAAGAGAAAAAGGGTCAGAGCAGAGACACAGATATTCAAGTGTGGCACATTGACCGGTTGAAAGATGGCTATCTATATGATTGATGGAGCATGTCTGTGTTTCTCAAATATTGACATTTTTGAAAAATAGTGATGTCAGAAGTAAGGTTTAGCTTAGTGTCTACCCGGCCCACACACAATACCTACTGAAAATAAAAACAAAATCCATCCACTCACTGTGTGAAATTCTAATAATTGTCCTTGCTCTGTCGATGAATGGTATGAAATCTGTCACAGTGCATGAACCATAATCATAAATCCAATGCAACTACTGTGCAAATGGCCAGGGATATTACAGATAACTGCATTCTGCACAGGCTCAACAGTGTGACAATGAAGCAATACCTTGCTAATACCAGGACTTTTCAACAATAGCCTGTAGTATGTACTGCAGCGCTTCACAGCTTCAGTGAGCCAAGAGGCTTCGAGTCGGCAGAATCCCAAACATCATGACAACAAGCCATCAGTCATCTTCCCCCCAAGCTGCTGTGCACACTTGTGTGTTTCCAGAGTTCTTACTGTGGGAAATGAGCAGGGTTAAACATGAAACAGGAGGAAATGTTCATCATTGCAGCACAGTCTGTAATATTCTCCCTCATACAGCATTGTTGTCGCTGCAGGGAAAGGGAAGGAGTGGTTTTTATTTATTTATTTGTCCTGTATTTAACC
>JAPZEA010000002.1:15772523-15788956 GCA_029783685.1 Heniochus monoceros | reverse complement strand
AGCAACTGAGTGTTTATCTGAAATGTTTTTTTTACCCATCCTTTTTTTTTTTTTTGCTTAAACATCCCCTGCTTGTTCACAATGCAGATCAGTAGTCTACTGTGCATGCTAATCATGGTTAATAGCAAAATGCTGATAGAAAAATGACACTGTATTAATAAAGCACCAATCTTCCGTTGAGGTTCAGGATCATTTCTGCAGTGTAAAAAGGAAAGATGTCAACCAAGGAAAACTCTGAAGTCTGGATGAATAAAGTATCGGATATTTGCACTTTTCAAATATTAGTTTAATGTCTTTTATTTCCAATTAAGATGCTTTACGGGTGTTAAAATCATATTATTGCTCACCGTCTGACGGGATCACATCATCTGTGTCAGCTTGTTCCTGCTCTGCATTGAAGCTGTATGATGTTTACACTGAGTGAAATATTCAAACCCAGGACTCCATGAATTTTATTGCTGCATATTCCATCAAATGGAAATATTCTAGATGTCTCGTGCATCATTTTATACACACTTCCCCAAAATTCAGGATGACATATTTTGTCTGTTTGGAAACTTTGGTCTCTCCAGTAGAATTTAAAATAAAGTTATCTGGCTCAGAGCAACCTTTGGCTGCACGGCATGAGTTATTGCCGTTTCAAAAATGTTTAGTTTTAACAAATGATGTTCAACAAGGATTATTCATGCAGTCAGTAAAATAAAAATGTCAGTTTTGTGTGCCAGTTTTAAACTGTGTTTTGTTGACGTTGGCTTTAGATCCTCATTGTTCGGGGTCCCACAGACGCCACTGCTGTAAAAATAACATTTGCAAAACTAAACAAATTTTGTTTTCTTTAACTACATTTTGAATTGTCAAATGAAATTAACAAAAAAAACAATGTTGAAATGTGTTGTGTTGTAGTTCAAGAGGCCACAAACTGGGATTGTATGTGTGACGAGTGTGACAAAATATGGAAATGACCATGAGGCAGTGTTAGTACACCCAGAAAAGACACATTTCATGTGTTAAATGTTATATTAGCTATGCAGGAACAAATATATATCTATCTATAGGCAAGCACACGTAGAGTATGTTCTCCTACACTGTGATACTAATATTTTCAGTCAGTTCAGCTCCAAATCCTGCTGTTCTGCTGCATATCACAGATATAGAGCTATATATTCTCTGTATCTTAATATATAAATATAGATAGAGATATACTGTACATATAGATATATACAGATATAGAAGAAAATTCATATATTTAGTCATATTTTACAGCTTGGTCTCTGTGAAAACACACGGAACTGATTTCTGTAACAGACTTCTCAAACATCAGTTTAGAATCTTGTTTGTTAGCAATTCTCATAAATTTAGGAAAATCATGAGATATCAAACACATAATAAAATGTTAGGTATGTTTTTTTGAGCTGTTAAATGGGGTCCGGTGTCTCCAGGAGCCCAAACAACAGACATACACTGGATATTTACAACATCCAAACATCTGTAGTCTGATATATTTCCATGGTGGTGATGTTATTATCTTCACACCCCATGTCTCCCGTGAGATTTTTCCACTCTGAGTTTTAAGCGAGAATCACCAAAAGAAAGTGTGCATTGATTAGATTCTGTGTGATAAAGCCATTGGGTGTTAAATACTTCTTGAGCGATCGATAACGGTCAACATGTGACATTTAACAGGGTGACTGTTGTGATTACAAGTTCATTCATTTCAGCGGTGCTCTTCAGAGGGGAAAGTGAGCTCCAGCAGGTGACTCTCTCACTGTGCACCGTGCCGCTCACCACAGCTGAGACACTTTCATCACCAACTTACCTTTTTATTGTCACCGATCATCCTTAACTGGGTAGCATTTAAAATGTCATTGATCTTGATAATGCCGTGCCGTAATATGACAGTAACAGTTGTATGAGATTCAGGAAGTCAAATTTCCAAGATTGATGAGTCGTAGCAGTTGAGTTATAATCCATCTACCTGAGTAATGCTCAGGCTCTGTTCCACATGAAGGAGCAGACAAATAAATAAAACCCATAAAGGTGACACAGGAAATTGATACTTAACAATCATCTTGAGCAACAAGCACCTGGAGAGACTGGTGGGCAGCAGTTACTACTGTGGAGGTAGAAGGCTGAGAAGGTTAATAGGTCATAAAAAGAACAAAACCTCCTAAAGGCCAGGCATAAAAGTTCAGGGTTTTGCTCAACAATGGACCAAAGTGTTGCATTTAACAGCCGCATGAGGGAAGGTTTTATTTCTTTTGTTTTCATCATGCAGATCATTCAATTCTAAACATTATAAGTTAAAAGAAAAACTGAAAACTATTGATCATGATCTTTAACACAGTGTTAGCTCCAGTTATTTTTTATGGGTAAATGTTGCAGCCTGACCCATAAGGTTGTGTCAAAACTGAGAGAAAAACACCCAGAAAATCAAGCATTTCACTCACAGCTGTCAGTCAGAGATGCAGCACATGTGCACACCACTCTCTGCTGATGTCATGAACTTGTGCAGGTCAGGACCGCTGTGGAAATAAGTTTTAACATCTTGTAGTGTTTTTCTGTTTCATATTATGCGTGATCATCTCTAACTCTCAGAACGCAATGAGGTGCAGATCAGAGTGAGCTTCAACAAATCCATCAAAATTAAAACACATCGCACAACTCTTCTCCAGTTTACTAAGATTTATTACAACCAGACTTTGCATCTTGTATGTATCTTTTTAAAGACACTTTACAGATAAAAGACACAAAATACCACATTTTCTCCTGGTGGACACAGAAATATACAAAATAATACAAATGTCCATAAATACAAAATGAAATACAAGGCTACAACCAACCATTCAATATGTGTATTCTTTAGCAAATACAGTCTTTCATGGGTGAAAAGGTTGAATTTCCAGTTTTTGGTACGTTTGCTAATTTGCTGCTTTGTAATGAAAAATGGAAATTCAACGTTTTTAGCCAAAAACTCATATAAACCCTGATGCACTGATGAAGAGTTGTGTCACGAGTGTGTTTTCATGGTGTTTGTACATTTCATATTTTTGTCTGTTTGTATTCGTACAGACACATAGTAATTCTCTCATATATATTTTTAAACATTCGGCATCATTTTGCCAGCATGTGATATGGCGTCATGACAGAATAAACCCAAACGTAACCCCAACAGTGACTGTTTTGAAGAGATGCAGTAAATAAATGCAAAGTTGGGCTTCTTGTTTCCCTGTTTTCCTTGTGATGGGCTTCCTCTGCTTTACTCATGTTCTGCATGTGTTTAGGTTTGTATGTGCTTGAGCTTATACTCATAAATTGTTGCATGAGGTGCTGTTTTATGGTTTCAGCTGTGATGTGGAGTCTGTTGTAGTAGTTCATTGTAACACACTTGGGGATGATTCCTTAATCACTATATAATGAGGAGAATCTCACTGTTCCTGTGTTCTGCTAATGCTTTGTTTCCCAAAGCGTCCTCTTAAAGATTAAATTAATTGCAAATAAATAGATAAGGCCACAGTGATGAAATAGTTTTAGTGTTTTTGGAGTGCATTTATCCCAATTTATATAATGTTGTGAAGTGTGTCAGTCATTGTCATCAATCAATGTATCAGTCATAAATTGTGGTGTATGTAAAAACAAAAGCCAAATCAACCCCAAATTACTGTATAATCAGTGAGATTGTAATGACTTTTGGGAATTTAGGAGCCTTTGATTTAGCTCACCAGCCAATCAGAGAATAAACAGGCAGCGCATACACACAAATAGAAGCAGAGGCTGTCACATAGACATTTATTATGATTATTATCACAAATTTCCTCTAATGGTGATCCCCGTGTAATGGATGGAATTACCACGTCATAACATAAGACTCCAGTAGACACCATTAGCTTGCTGTGATGGTAATATGATAAGCTTCAGGCTTTAGGTTTGTTGAATGCAGGAGCAAATGCTGTGAGATACTAAAAGCAGCACGTCTTTGTTAAAGACACAGCAGCTTTTTTTTTTTTTCACGGCAGCTTAAGAAAAGTTTTGATGCATGGAGCATTTTTCAAGTCTAACTCCAAAATCAGTTTCACAACAGCTGCAAACGGGACAGTGGAACATCAGTCACTGTAAAGGACATAACGCAAAAAATTTAAAATTAATGATGGACCGTAACCAAAGCTGGTTTCATGGCACCACGGCTGGCATCATTTATCACTTCAAAGATCCACTTAATGTATCGCCCCAAAAAAAAAAAAAAAACATGTAAGGATTTTTGGCTTTAGCAGATCTGCCCCCCGTAAACAGATGTCATCAAACAAGAGGGGGTCAAGTGACTAAAAAGGAAATAATGACTTTAGTTGCTAACTAGGAGTGAGAACAACTGGCTAACTTAATGTTGTAATGTCCCCCCTTGCAGTGGGGCCCTTGGGGGGCTTTCCTTGACCCTTGTGGATCCCCCTTGACCCCATCCACAGAATTACTGCACTCCAGTGTGTGGATCCTCCTGGCTTTTAGTGTCTGGAAGGAGAATGTGGTGAGGAACCAGAGGTAAAGGTCCTATTGAGCTTCAGCACCATTAACACCATAAATCACTCGGCATATGCAAGAATCTCAGGAATCCAACACTGTCTGCTTCTTCTTCCTCACAATCCCCCCTCTTTCTGTCTCTGTGCAGGCCAACATGTTTGAAGGGGAGAGCTTTTTTCTTGCCTCTTCTCTTTCTCTCTCTCTTGCCTTTATTACTTTTCTCTTAAATTACCCAGCTGTCACCACTTCCTTGATACAGATGTGCTGTAGACCTTATTTTCTTTTATTCAGAATTTGCAGAGCAGAGTTATAGCTGCTATACAGCTCCCTTGACGCTGACTGGGACCTGCTGAAAATGGTGTCAAATATTTACTAAATGACAGGTGATCTACGAACTGATTAGCTAATAAATTAGGAGCAGGAAGTCATTCTATCCAGGACCACTAGGGGATCAGCCTCCTCGTTACCTCCCCCATTTCATAGCTGTCAGTAGTCCTGTGTGACAGCTCATTTACAGTAAGGCCTCTGATATAAAAGTGTCAGCATGTCCAAAAACTGTGTGCAGTTTTGTTTGGAATATTGATACTACAGCTCACATAATCAAGTGTAAGAGGAGGTTCACTCCTTCATCCTGAAAGTTGCTGTCTGTCTTTGAAGTGTAATACTGTTGAGACCCAAGAGAACCTGTGACCCACTTCTGTCAAATAAACGCATAATGCCCCTGTGTGCGTAATTTAGCTCGGCGCGAGTCGAAATTGTTGAAATCAAAAAAATAGCGAGAGGAAAATAATGTTTCCATGACATCGATTCCATTTGAGAATCCACGTGTCACAATGGCACAGAGGACGCTGTTAAAAAACAAAGTCTCCTCATTGTTCTTAAAGATAATATGTTGTCATTAGTGATTGAACCTCATTGGTCTGTTGTGGCCTATGGGCTGCTGGAAGGGCTTCTAAGATACACAACTAACATGCCCCCTGAGAGGGATGCCAGCCCCAACTTGCAGCACTACAATTTGGCTATTGAAAAGGCGAGGGTTGGGAAGGAGGAGGCAAGAGATCTTGTCATGATGCCCAATGGGTTCAGAGCTTGTGGTTGGAGTGCTGGAAAGACTGCCTTGTCTCTGTGATTAATGGTAGGGAACTTGGAGGCAGGAGCGAGGGAGAGGCTTATGTGGCAAGATTGTGCAACTTGAATGCACAATACTGTAGAGTTTTCAATGAATCTAAAGCATGCCTTAATTTGATTACAGAATCTTTCTCATTTTTTTTCCATTTGGGGTCTAATCCAAGAATCCTTAATCATGAAATACTGCTGCAAAAAATTTAATTCTAATCAGCGATGAATAGGGTAAACACTGCACAAGAGCTACAGTTTTCCCAAATGCATTTATTAAGCATGTACAGTATGTGACATCTCAATTAATCAAGAGCAGTATCAAAGACTTGCCGTATCCTTTAATGGCTTTAACAAAAATATAACATCATTCAATACGAACATTATTCTGCCCATTTCACAGTTAAAACATTTTACACAAATGACCTGCTATTTAAAGTACAGAATGAAAAAAGGCCTAATGTGACACTTACAAAATATGACAACCACTTTGCTATTCTCTACCAACAGAGGGAAATAGAAAACTCACTCATAGTGTGATTCCCACATGCATTAAACATGCAACAACAATACAAACGTAACAGCCACAAAATTACAGCAACATATAATTATCAATTGCTTCGACGTCTTGTGCATGCTGAGTACGTATGATATGAGCAGCAAGTTTGAGGACCTGCAGCCTTCAGTAACCGTGCCTGAGAAACATAAATGATATCACTGTAGCTCTCCTTTAATTAAGATATGTTCACATAGTTTAATTAAAATGTTTCATGAATGGTGAACGGCTGCGTTCAGGGGATTTCAACGCAGGGGTGCTAATCAGACATCCTCCCGTTTTTCATAAGTAAGTGAAAGTGGATGTATCATTGAGATTTTGATGAGCACAGGAGGGATGGCCATTATGGGGCCCTAGGGCCAGTTTGAAATGCCAGCATGGTGATGACTATCTACGCCCGTACATGAGGGCGGTGGACCATTTGCAACAGATGGAAGTATGCAGCTCAGATGGGGCAGGTCTGCAGGGTGAATACACTGACCACTGCTGGCATCGCTGTGAGAGCCAAAGAGAGAGGAGGAGGTGGGAGCACAGTCCATGAAGTGCAGCTCTGAGGAGGAGGAGGAGGAGGAAGAGGAGGAAGTTCTAACAGCACATGCAACTGGAAACCTCAGGAGGTCCTCACATGAGCTCGAGCTCTGGGAGGGGTTGCAGGGAGACCACTGGGCCGAACCAGCCACCTTTCCGTACTTGTGCTCCTTCTTGTACCTCATCCTGCGGTTCTGAAACCAGATCTTGACCTGGCGATCGGTGAGCCGCAGCCCGGCCGCCATCTCCAGCCTGCGGGGACGACACAGGTAAGGGCTGAAGTGGAACTCCTTCTCCAGCTCCAGCAGCTGGCTGTTTGTGAAGGCCGTTCTATCCCTCCTGACGCCGAGCCTTCGTCTGCCTGTCAGACCCGCCGCTGCGCCGCCTCTGACTGATGCAGGAGGAAGCACATAAAGGGGAGGGGGCATTAAAAGCAAGTGCCACACGTCTTACAAGTCTATCCTTCAGAAGGGCTTCAAGTGCCAGGAAGGCCCATGTTAATCCTCAGCCAATCAACCTGGGACAAAGTAGGGCCCTCAGCTCTTCCTGTGCATTCAGTCATGCTTGAGACACTATACAAGACTGGCTGTCTACTGTGTTATGTGCTCAGGGAAAGTTACCTCCCGAAGAAACAGTCTGGGGGAAACATCTGACGCCACTACGGCTGCCTGACAGGCCACATTAATCACGGCTACACATGGAAGCAGACCTGTCAAATCCCCATCTCAGTCACTTAAAAGGTACCTTGGGACCACCACTGAAAATAACCACCATTAGAGATTCCATTTGACATGTATATGAGCGATACCAGGTCCCTGTTGATAACAATATGACACGCAGGGGTTAATGGGCACTTAATAAGGCCTTTAGTGACCTTAGAGAGAAAACTGCACTTAATAGGAGACTGCAGCTTCCTTGTTATGTGCTGGCTTGCTTGTAGTGTCAAGATAGTGATTGTTGATCTGTGTCTGTGAAAAAATAATAAGCAATACTACTGAATCAAACATTAAAATTAGCATTTTGTGCTTCATGTATTTCATAATGTTATGGTCTCCTGTAAAACACACCTAGACACTGTGATTTTGCCCCCAGACAGACGTTACAATCGGCTCACTGATAGGATTTATTTAATGCTTGTCTTAAGAAACAACAGATCATAAAGTGATGACATTTATATCCTCAGCTGCAAAACGGCTGCTTACAAGAAGTCTTTGTGCAGCCTACTCTCTGAGCATTACTTTGCCTACAGGACTGGAAAAACAAGACATTGACATTTGTTTAACTGTGCTGCAACATCAACACCCATTCATAGACTAAGCTAACCTAATAGAGAAGAAAGAGCCTTCACATCTGATGAACGGACCTCTGAGCATGATAAATGATGCAGCCGACACATTTGACACGAGAGACTTTTGCTTTGTCCGTTTGTGAATTTGCTAGTACGTATGTAAATACTCTGGGGCTGGCTGTGTGTTTAGTTACAGCATGTGCATTCAGAGCCTTCATGCAACAAGAAGTCTAACGGCTAAGGTCACATATCAGTGTTTGAGTGAAACATTCGATGCACAAATGTGGGGGGGGGTTGCTCATTGAATTTGCACGTATGGATTCACCCCATCAGAGCACTTAATGAAGGTTGTGTCAACAGTATTTTGTGCTCAGTTATAGCTTTCAAAAGTAAAACATAATAAACAAAACCAGAGTTACCAGATTGTTCAGAGTCAGTTGTCCGTGGATGCATCCAGGGAAACATTACTCCTGAGCGGCAGATGGTGAGTAGACTCCTGCTCTTGATGTCCAGCTTGCCCTTGGCATGGCAGTGAACCAGAGGCTCCAGTGGGCGCTGAAACTGTTCACCTGGGTTCAACCTGGAACTGACATGAGCAGAGGAGGTCATGTTTTGCTGATTAAGTTCTGCTTCTTGGCCTCCTCCACCTCCTCCTCCTTCATTGTATCCCGCGCTTAGTTTTGGCACTTGTCCAGAGCTCATAGCAAAACTGTTGCCATGCAGCTGCAGTGGGAGGGCAGACTGTTGGGGGTCCATGGACCCAGCTCATCAAACTGTCTCAAATAAAACCAGGAATCCCTCAACAGTAGTAAAGACTGGGACTTCTGTCTGTCTAATATCCGATCACAATTAACCTGAATGTATAAAGGCATGCAGGGAAGAGCACTTGGAGTAACCATGTGGAGCATTTGAATAATATTTACCAGAAGGGTGCCGTAGTCACGTGTGGCCGTCCTCCAATGACAGAGCTCTGGAGTTGCAAAGTAATCCGCTGGCAACTTGGGGCGCCCGAAGAAGCTTATGCGATATTTCTTCAGACAACATTTCTATGAGCAGCCTGCGTTTCTAGGGATGAAAAAAAAAACATATAACGGAATATGAATAGACGCCAACAACTGTGTAATCTGTGAGAGAGAAAGAGGGAGATGTGTTTACACGGAGATAGAGAGAGAGAGAGAGGGAGAAAAAATGGCAGAGAGGGGGGAGACAGACAGAGATTACAGTGTGTGTTGAGCAGCGTCTCATTAGGAAGTGAGAGTTGAATTCTTGTAATATTGTCAATCTCTTGACAGGACGCGTGTATTAGAAGGAGCCGCCGCTCGCAGCTGCACATCCTGAACTTTCCGTGGTAGGTTTTTTTTTTTTTGTCAGACACAACGCGACGACTTCCTGCTACTGTAGGCTATGTCTATGAGCTGGAATAATACCCTGGAAAATAGCGGCTAAGCGACCACAACTCAGTATTTTGCTGCAGCTTTTTTTTTTTTATGTAAAATACCTAAAAAATAAATTGTGCACCGGAGTATTTTTTCCCAATTAAACACAATGATAAATAATATTTGCTCCCGTATTTCCACGCTATTAGCTGCTCTATCTATCGCCTCTCTGCAATGAGGCTGCTCCTTTTTTTTTTTTGCCTGTGAAAGAAATCATTGCGTTTTTATCGGATAACTCAGTTTGCAAGATAATTTAACTGGCCATTATAAATCGGCGGGCTTTCCTTTAAATAAGAGCATATGCTTCTAACTGTCGGAGTGGAAGTGTAGCTTTGGCTTAATAGGATTCACTGGGAGTGGTCAAACAAAGGCTTGACAGTCATTGCCACACAAAGACAAAGGAGGTAATCATTAGAGGTTTTTTGCTTTTTTTACTCTTTTGTGCATGTACTGGAAACATTTGTATAAAAGCCATGTTACCCCTGAGACTGCCTTTTTTTTTGTTTGTTCTTCAAAGCATCAGTGTTTCTATCGTCTTCCATGTATCGTCTTCTACGTCTGTGTAACCCTCATATCCATAATCACAGCAAACACCTTCTCGAGTGTTATTACTATACAGTTTAGAGCAAACGAGTGTTAAGATAAGTGGTTATTTGAAACCTTGTCTTGTTTTGAGCCACCTGTTGTGTGGGCACATTTTAGTAATGTTCTTGCTCTTTTTTCCTCCAGAAAAAGATGAGTAGCAGTATTGTGCGGAGGCTTGGTATCCCAGAATGCATCTTGCTGGTGACCCAGAGGATAACGAAGTACCCGGTGCTGATCCAGAGAATGCTGCAGCACACTAAAGGTTAGCTCCATGTCACCCTCTTCTCGCCAGCCATCCATGCTGTTGATGTATGTTTCTAGTAATATGAACTGATCTGGGGAAAGTGGAAGGAGACTGTTATACCAGGCTAACAAAGCCACAAATAGTTAATAGGTGAGTAGATCAGTAAAATACACTGTAATACCACATTATGATTTTATTAAAATATTCAAATGCATTATACAAGGCACATGTAGGGAGATTACTTGTTAGTTCCTAATTGTTTCTTTGATTCTGTTATTTATTTGTACTTTGAAGTCTCTGCCGGTGACATTCAGTCTTTAATGAGTCTCTTTTAAATCACTCAGTCAATCTCTATTTGCTTTTCACACTTTATCACCTTGCATAAAATATACAAAACAAAGCATTCACTAATCAGAACACATTATTTCTAACCCTCAATATAGAGCAAAAGAGCCACAGATTTGACAGCACTAAAGGAAAATCTTACCTTCAGTCCAAAGTGAGAGTTTTTTTCTTCAACTTGAAACTTTCTGCTGGTGGGGTGTGTTAATTATACCTGGTTCTAAAGGATTTACCATAAACAAGTGACAGAGAACAAGACAGAATAAGGCCAATCTTTGCATTAGTATCAAGAAAATGTTGCTGGCTCATAGATCATTAGAGAATCAAGTTGACTCGGAGTTCAAACCACATCTAAACATTTCAACAAGGTGCTTCCCTTTTAAGAAAGTGAAGTTTTGAGACCTGTTGAGATGCATATTTTCGCACTGCACTGAAATGTTTGTCAAATCCATAAATATATTTTCGAAAAACAAGATCAAATACAGTGTCCATGTTTAAACAATTCCGTTTTTACTTTGACAACAGATATTCCTGAGCTGCGTTGCTAACGCTCTAAAATGTAACTATCTCTCACAGCAGCTCATCAGTTCCTCTTGTTTTTTCACACATGGATTCACATAGTTTAATCAAATGGGATCATATGCTGAATGGGTGTTTTAGGATAATAGATCAATCATGCTTTGAGGAGCTGAAATATTTCGCACCATATTTATATCTGATTTAAAACAGCTCTCGTCAGCTGGCCTCCCACTGTGTACATTCTCTCTAATCCTTCCCCAAAGCCTGTTTATAGTTCTATGTGGGATGGGGAGCTCTTACTTAATCCCCAAGGTGCTTTAAGAAGACTCTCTCCTGCCAACTTTGATAGTATATACTGAGTGGAAATAGCATACTTTAGTTAGAGGTAGTATTTTGGTGCTCAGGTGCACTGAAATACAACAGCCGCAGGAGGAAAATATTACACTTTAGGGAAAAATGTTACATTTTCAATCCAACACCTATGTGCCAAATACACAAGAGGTATATAAGAGACATACTGACTGTGGGGCTTTTCTCAGTGCGCAGACCTACAGGCCACTGGTAAGTTTATTCCCTGCAGTTCTACTGTTCTACTAATAAAGTGATAGGCGCTCAACAGACTGAGAGAAGACCACCAACAGAAATTCAAACTACATGGACATAAATATAAAGGAATAGTTCTGCACTTTGTAAAATACACTTTTGTAGTTTTTTGCAGAGAGCTGGGTGTGAGAGTGGTGCCACTCTTCTCATTTGTTGGCTAAATATGAAGCTACAGTAGCCGGTTATCTTAGCTGAGCACAGAGACTGGAAAGGGGAAAGGGGAAATCACTACTCTGACTCCATCCAAAGGTGAAACACACAGAAACCCCTGTAAAATGAAAACTTGTCATTTTTGCACTTTTTGTATGGATTAAATGAGGAATAATGTGTTAATCAGTAAACTTTAAAGGTGCTGCAATGCAGATTTTGTTACCTTTGGACAGAGACTGGCTAGCAGTTTCCCCCTCTTTCCAGTCTTTGTGCGAAGTTAAACTAACCACCTGCTGCACAAAGCTTAATTTCACCACACAGACACAAGAGTGTGTATTAATCTATTAATGTAATCTTGACAAGTGAATAAACAGATTTCTCAAAACGCTGATTTATTCTCTAAGGATACTGAAAACATTATCAATCAGCTTCTTATGCTGAACAGTGGGGTTCTGCATAAACACACAGTTTGTGCCAAAGTTACAACACTTTGAATGATTTCACTGGAGATTTTCCTGTCTGTGCCGAATCAAAATCTGATGAATGTGGGGTTGTTTGCTTATGTTGCCAGTACAAGTCAATACGACTTGATCAAACCACACCAACACTGTGCAGATGAAGTAGATTTAAAAGAAGAGAAATATGTAATGTACAGCAAAAGGTGAGAAACTCAGAGCAAGAACCCCACAGCTCCAACATGCTGATCAGCAACAAAACTGCAGGTCAGGTTTAGATTTGTATAATAAGTTTCCATTTTCTTTTCATCTATTCTGACATTTTGCTCTCTGACTACCATAACATGTTCAAAAACATGTTGGAAACTGAGATCAGTGCCATACCCTAATCATCTGTGTGCATCCTGAAGCATATTTACACTCTACATCCTGGAATCCCATCAAGGTGTGTTGAATCAACTCTTTCAGAAAAAGGGGGAAGTGATTTTTTAACACTTGTGTGTAACTGTATTCAGAGTATCTACTGAGATTAAATGGGTACTACAGTACAGTAGATATTTTTGAGATACAGTAATCTTGCTAGAGGAAAGTACACGAGGAACTGCTGTCCCTCTCTCAAGAAGGAGGAATGTCGAAACAAGTATAGCACAGCTCAGTCTGCTCAGTCAGTGTGCATTTCAAATTACACAGGTAGGAGAGAAGATTATGTCCTCAACACATATGAAAGAAGATTAAGTGACTTTCAAGATGTTTGTGCGTCCAGATCCACCAACTAAAACCATGAAAAGGCTTTCATTCCGCTCTGCAGCGGTGTTTGCAATAAGAGGTTTCACAGAGAGAGAGAGTGGGAACGCAGGCACAGTTAAAGGCCAGAACGGCTACCAAAATTTCCCTGCACCTTCTGCTGTGCATAAACACCTCCTCAGCTGTGCCACTCTGCCCATCTGGGTCAAGTATGTTAGTTTGGAGCCATTAAATTACCAAATGGACTTGCAACAACGATAATGGCTTTTGTCTGCGTTTGTGCTCCTGCTGGTTGGAAACAGAAATAAAAGCTGCATAGAAATGAAACCTTTCAAATCTTCACTTTTTGGCCTATAGAGTGAAACAAACTGATAGGGACTTTTGATTACTAGCCCATCAGTAATCAGGTAATCAGGTATGGAGTTAAGTTTTATGGTCTGGTTGACTCTTAATGCCGGACTGCTACTCCGTCTAACCTCTCTTCACATGTCGCACACAGAGGGCGAGGAAGACTATGACGACCTGGCGGATTCTGTTCGGCTCGTGAAAGAGGTGATCGCAGCGGTCGATAGCAAGGTGAACGAGCACGAGAAAAGACGTCGCCTGAAGGACTTTCACTGCCGCATGGACAGCAAATCCATCATGATGATGAAGAGTGGTCAGATTTTCGCCAGGGAGGATCTGCTGAGGAGGAGGTTGATCCACGATGGAGTGCTGCAGCTGAAGAACAGCCAGGGAAGACTAAAGGGTAAGGAGCCACAAATTCTCCCGTTATCTCTGTAAATATGTCAGCGTTGTTTGGAAGTGTGATATATATTTGAATATATTTTAACTTTTCACTCATCCAACCTCAACTTCTTTTCTCCTGGCCGCTCTCCAGATGTCCATGCTCTGCTGCTATCAGATGTCTTCGTCTTCCTCCAAGAGAAAGATCAAAAATATGTCTTCGCCATGCTGGTAGGATCCCCTCTCTCTCTCTCTCTCTCTCTCTCTCTCTCTCTCTCTCTCTCTCTCTCTCTACCTTCTGTCTCTTCATTTCTCCCCTCTCTCCCTCCTTCCTTCTGCTGTTCCCTCTATTTCCCTCCATCCCTCCAGTAATAAAGATCTTATGAGTGCAGTCAGATATGTGCTTGTCATATTTTCCTATCCTACTGTTGTTGTTGTTAGCATTAGCTGGCCAGCTTAGTTTTCCCATTGTGTAATATTGCCTGGCTCTAGATAGCTAGCTAGCTGCACCTCGTAAAGCTGTTCTGGCCCTCGGCATCTAACCCAACTGTGATAAATCATATAGGTTCGAGCTGTGTTTCTTGTTTTTCAATGTTTACAGGACTCACGGTTTCACGCACGCACACAGTAGGGGGAGTAAAAACAGGCAGGCCTGTGGCATAATAATCACATCCATCATTAAAAAAAGCTTGGCACATTTGAGCTGAGGCTGTTGACACTGAAAAGAGGAATAACATGTGGTTCTTAATTAATCGCAGCCATGTGAACCCGCTTGTGTTTTGGGCAGAAGAAGCTTCAGCTCTCAGGATCGCCAACAGTACAGGCAGCCAGTGGCAGTGAGTTCAGAGGTCACCTGGGCAGGAGATAGAAAGTATTCCTGTGAAGCTACATGTGGCTAATATGAGGTTCCGGGAGTTAGAGCCAAATCAAGTGGGTATCATGCAGAGTTAGTCTTTTTAGTATGAATTCCATGTTTCTGTTTCCAAACACAGTGTTTCCTTTGCTGAGCTGCAGTGGAGGGTCAGTAAGACAAAGATGGAATATTTTACAAAAAGACTCTTTGAGCGATACCCACTTGGTTTTTCTTGATTTAAATGCATTTCTGCGCAGAGCGATTTTCTTACTGTTTTTCTTTTAACAGCGTAGTCACAGTAGAAAGACAGACTTCAACATTCTGAACCTATCCTTGAAACCTCAGACAAGAGCTTGCAGGAAAAACGTTGGGATGTGGTTATAATTTCAGAGTTTTACTGGATAGAGCAGAAATGAAACAGTGGTTTGTGGTGTTAGCGCACTAAACTGTGCTTTATGGTGTTGGCAGCCTTAAAGATTTAAGGACTGCTGAGGCTCTAGAAGTCAGCTGACTGTTATGTGGATAACATAAACCAGAATCTCAATCTCATTTTGTTGGCGTCTTTCCCCTTTTTTTCCACATCTCTTTGATTCTTCCCTTTCTATCACCCAACTGCTCGCTCCTCCTATAATCCTCCTTTTTACTAACTGACCTTCCTTCTTTCTATCCCTCCGTCTTCACTGCATTTGTTTATTTCCTTGTCCTTTCTTCCCTCCTTTCATAACTAACCTCCTCTTCCTCTTCTACTCCTTTTCACTCCCTCACGCTTCGACCCACCCTTCTTCCTGCCTTCACCATCCTTTCCCCATCCTCAACATCTGCCCTCCCTCCTCCCTCGTCCCCCTCGATCCTCCCACTGTCATCTTGTTTTTCATTCTCCTCCCTTGTCGCTTCCATCAATCCCTCCCCCCCCTTTCCCGTCCTCCTCTCCCTGCAGGACCAGCGCTCCACGGTCATCTCCCTCCAGAAGCTGATTGTGAGGGAGGTCGCAAACGAAGAGCGCGGCCTTTTCCTCATCACAGCGGGCATCGAGAAGCCAGAGATGATGGAGGTCCTGGCCAGCTCGAAGGATGAGCGCAACACCTGGATGCAGCTTATCCAGGAAGCCATGCAGTCCATGTAAGTGGGATTTATTTTTGTGTTTATTTAGGTGTTTTTACCCAAAGATTTAGAGCAATATGCTAATACTTGATGATTTAATGCTTTTCGTAGCCAGAAGAACAGTTTTGACATTTTTAACTCCGAGTTTTACCTCACCATATAATCCCAAACTCAGCCCCTGTTCTAGTCTGCCCCGTTTACTTCAACCCATAACCTCTACTGCAGAACAAACCCTTCCCTCAAAGGGCTTTACATTGAGGAATGGCCTCTGAGGGTTCAGCTGTGGTATGTCTGTGTTGTGACCCAGGAGTTAGACCCAGCCCAGTTCGCTAGATAGTAATAAACGGTAAGCTGCAACAGAGCACTTTGCTGTCAGGAGGATTAGCACTACTCTACCTGGGGATGGGATGTACTCAGGGACAGTCTAATGCTGGATTGCCTTCAAGGGCAGCTCACTATAAGCAGAGGATTATTTGACTGCAGCCAGCGGGAAGGAGAGAGATTTAGTACGCTTTCTCTCTCTCTCTCTCTATCCCTGTATGACTTCTGTCAAAATACAAAATTGAGATCATGCTATTGGCAGGAATGGAGGAGATAAAGACAAAAACAGTTTTCTACTGATGTTCTGTCTCCATTTTCCACCAAAAACATCATATACATTCTCTGTGGTTTGTCTAA
>JAPZEA010000002.1:15637832-15649025 GCA_029783685.1 Heniochus monoceros | reverse complement strand
GTGTGTGTGTGTGTGTGTGTGTGTGAGAGAGAGAGAGAGAGAGAGAGAGAGAGAGAGAGAGAGAGAGAGAGAGAGAGTGTGTGTGTGTGTGTGTTAAAGACAGACAGGGGGCTGTTGTTCAGCAGGCAGGAGAGCAGAGCAGTCCCCTGTCATGAAAACATTCCTACAAAACTAAAGCAGCATCTCAATCTGGTGTTTCCCCGTTCAGGCTGGCTTTAATTTACGATCAAAAATGTTCATATTCGTAAAAAGCCAAGACCACTGGACGTGTGTGCCAACAGTCGAGGCGCAAGGCATGTGATTTTGTCAAGAAATGCCTAAACCATGGTCTAAAATACAGTATGTAACTAGGACAATGCAGTGCTGGTGCGTGTTAAAGAGAATGAGATGGGTGTACAATAAGTTGAGAGGGACATTTAAACATAACCGTCGACATGCGGAAATAGATTCCACTGCACTGTTTTGTTTGCTATTTCACCTCTTGCACCAAGATTCACAAATCCCTAGTTGTCGCATTTCTCATAGGATCTCGCTGCATATGCATGAGCACATTTTAAAAATGCAGGCCGGCACTTGCATGCAACATTTGCGACTTCTATCGAACATGAACTACTGAGCAGTAGCCTTCAAGTCGTCAAAAAATAGATCTATTACAACACCGTAAACTGGTGTCATTGGTAGGAAGCCATGTTTGCCAAGCAAACCGAAATTAGCTTAAGTATTCGTGAAACGACATACAGTGAACAGAGGACACAAAAGTGTCGAGTTTAGGCCGTACAGAGGTGTGGGGAGAGCGACCCCCCACCGGACTCACTTTACCAACAAACACCTTCTTCTATATGAGAAACAGACTCTTCTTAATGTTCACACATACGTACAGAACAGCACATCTATGAAAGCAGAGGCTTCAGAATAAGAAATTAAGGCTTCTCTGAAATGCAGTAGACTTCTGTCCATGTTGTTGATTTCTTTATGATAATCACCACGAGGTAAATCTATATTTTCATTTACCATTGATAATACATCGTATATATAGTGGTTGTTAATATACTGCTGGAAAGCCATGCATTAGAAAGGCTACCTACACTACAGTTTAGGCCTAATTTACCTCGGATCTGACTCGTTTAACCTCACCCAGAGCAGGTAGAGCGGGAGTGGATGGCTGTGGGTTAACCGCAAAATAAAGCAGGCCAGGCGGAGCCGCGCCCAAAGTACAGAGGGCAGGCTCCACCGCTCCAGCCAGGCCAAAGTGGATTTACAAAATGCAGCACAGGCTTTACAGCGTGTTTTATTTCGTGTACTTATCATATTGTTATTAAAATGTCAGTGGCTCATTACTCAATGCTGACTGCAAGATTTTACTAAATTGGAGAGTTAAGATATCTCTGCGCGTCATTTATGCAAGACAAAGTGTAGTTTCACAGTTTCGAGAGAGGCCCGTGAACTGCAATTAAATTAGTCAGGAACACACCGCTCCAGTTATCGACACCTTGGCGTGCGTTTAAGCCGCAAACATTTGAAGAATGTCGTACAATTTAGAAAACAGCCTAGGCAAGCATGATCACATAAATAGACACAAACATCTGGGTATTTTCATACGCTGGTAATTACAATTTCTACACAGCAACAGTCTACAACTTTAGACTATAAAGTATATTTTTGCATCCTAATATGGACAAAGTTGGAAATGCGCGGCGCCACGAGAAAATACGCATCTGTGACGCACAGTGAGCAGATGAGCGTGGTTAATATAGACAAAATGTTTTTATTCAACTTTTTGACAGACGGTAGTTTAGTAAGATTTACCTCTGATTATTATATCAACACCTCATCAAGTCACGTTTTCGTCAATATTGTGGGACTACATCTAGATCTTAATGTGATTTATCAGACTGTCTCTTTCGAAATGTGCTCAACACTTTTTAGTTCATCTACTACAATTAGCAACGCAGGAGTAAATTCTTCATTTTCCTGCTGCAGTCCAAAGGGTAAACCGGTGAGAAAGCTGACAGAATAGATCCACAGTTGGACGCGTCTAGTCGGAAGTACAAGTTCAAGTTAAGAGAGGCGGTCGCTCCATCCGTCCAGACAGCAAAACAAAAGACGCACACGTTCATCATTAATCATCTCACTTCTGGTGTCGAAGAATAAAGCGCTTTAAACTTTCCGGGCATATTTCAGACGATGTGCAGGGTAGTCCTAAGGGATCAAGCACGTGTGCAGGTGCATTTTAAAATGTTTTATGCTCCTGAAACAGAGAGCTCTGTGGAAGAATGACAGATTTTTATTTTTCTTCTAAAATATGAGTGAAAATGTTACGTTTTTTAAGGCTTAACATGTATATGTCAAATGTGATTATCAGAGGTGAATTGATAATACTTAAATTCAATGTTATGATTTTTGAAGGTTACTTCATTTTCAGTCGGCAGCTTTAGGAAAACTAGTCCCGCAGCGCTGGAGAAAACTGAATCGCCTGGAAATTTCAATATGTAGCTTCTTCAAGGGTTTCTTTCTAAATCTCCAGGCTTGCATTATAGGCCAATATTTCCACGCCACTTATATTCATGCTCACGTGCATTGCAGCCTATAACACCATGCAGCTTTCAAAATGTTCCCATATAGAAAACGTGTCAAAATGCCGTCAGAGTTCCGAGGACACGCGCTATGAATGTTTGGGAGCTTAACACGCCACTTCATCGCCTGCTGAGAAAATCTTCTGCCAGTACTGTGAAATTAAAACTGGTTCTGAACGCAAACAATTGACCTGGTATAAGAAATGGAAAATTAAATTAATTCTAAATTTTGCCTGAAAGGTGATGGTGTGCAAACGTGGACGAACTTGCATTTAGTTCCATCACTGCAGATCCAACTCGTATCCTGCTCACTTCTTTCTTTATATGAACTAAAACAACCCATTTCACATCTTGTTCCTCAGATCGCCTTATGGATGTATCTACAAGGGGCCAATTTCCCCTTGCATTATCTTTTCATTTTTAAATGTGCGTTCTTTAATTTATCACATATATTTCCTGTGGAAGACATTTTTACATTAACATCATGACAAACCTTGTTATATTATTTTCTTCACACTGTATCTCTATCATGAATAGTACAACACGTCGATTATATTTTGCTGTACTGGACGTAAAACATGAAGCCAACTATATTTGGTACAGGTAAATGCTTTATTTAGATAGCCCTCACTGCGAAACCCACTTTGCTTTAAAACACCAAATAAAAATCCGGGAATTTACAGTTAGCGATTTTAAGGACAACAACTTCCTCATCCAGGATGCTGTAGGCCAACAGCGACTGTATGACGAGCCTAAAGTCAACACGGGTTGTAGGTTGGGAAGAGCTGCGGGCTGGAAAATGATGTCTGCACCTGCTTGTTGTTGGTTAACTCGCTGTGATGGAGGAAATCTTTAAGTGAAATGGTGCGCAGGAAGCCACCCTCTGAATCCTATCAACGAGGGAAAAGTGAAAGGCACCTAAAATATTGATCCAAATTGCCTCCAGGACACCGTCTGCTGCAGCGAGCAGCACTGAGGCCACGCTGCAAGCATATTCATCACAAAGAAAGAAGCCATGTTAGGATTAAACTGGTAGGCTGTACATTATTGATGCCGCCTATTTTGTACAAAGCGAGTCTTCATCTAATCCAGCAGAAGCACGTGGTTACAGGAATTTGCAATACCTGAGTGAACAAAGCAGAATATTTAGAGGTGTCTTTACAAAATCTGCGAGATTTTTCCTTCTAATTTTGAAAACTGGCAGTGAAAGAACTAAAAGCAAAGCTTAATATAGTAGGTTTAAAGTTGACAACAGAGGACAAGTCGTTCAAAAACACCACTGAGCTCGTTTTCAGTTCTTTCTGACGGTGAGTTTGTTAAAAAGTTTCAAGATTGCTGCTAAAATAAACTACCGATCTTTATGTGTAAGTTGATACTGGAGGCCCGAGCCTGTACGAATATGAATGATTATTACATATTATAAGAAACTGTCTGAAATTGTACGATGTGATCCTTCCCATGTGCGCTTACCTGCAATCAAACATACAGTATTTGGTACTTGCGCAACTATTGGCTCATACCCTTCAGCCTGTACACCTCACACGCTGGAGGTAAAATGAAGTAATTCAACTGCAGTATTTTGCATTCATGCGTGTACAAACATTTGCCAGCTCCTCAGATCAACCCCTGATGTCGTTTCCACGTGATGTTTGCATCAGAAGAACGCTTTTCAGTGAATTCACGTGTAGCAAAGAACGCATGCCAAATATTACGCACGATACGGGGGTGCTGGGGGAGAAGAGCAAAAGTAGTGAATCTGTTTCAATAAAGACATTTTAAAACCTCGATTGGAAAAGTGTTTCAAGAGCTGACAGGCTGCTCATGATTAAAATATCAATTTAAATGAACTCAAACTCCTTGTGTGTGAGAGAAGGAATATGGCTCTCTATTCAAAATATAACCGAGTCCCTCTGCAGGTTTAAGCCAGGTCCCTCTCTTGCACGTGTACTGGACATTTTTCTATTTAAAAGGCGATAACTATGTCTGGTGGTCCACAAGACTGAAGAGCTTCTGGCTTAATATGCCTTTAATTGTTTGAGAGCAAACATCAATTCGTCCAATATTTTTGATATTTCACATTTCTCATCAGAAACTTTCTTCAGAGCATTAGTTTTGTGCCAAAAAAGAAAGTGGAAGACAAAGTAACCAAAGTTTGAGTTAAATTAAAGACAGATTAGAGAACCAAAGTGAAATTTTTGGTGGAGTTTGTTCCGTCGCCTGCTGTCTGGGCGAGAACACTGACTCACAGTTCATCCTGTTCTGGATCGCTTTTTTTTTTTTGCGCACTCTTTGCGGACGGCCTAAATGAAATGATTGATAGGCCAACGAGGCGAAATAATCCGTGAGCCGAAATTCGTGCAGGTTCAATTGTATCAGTATTGCACATATTATGAAGATGAGCAGGACGAAGTTCAAGTTCAAAGTCACTGTGCTCAGACAGAGCTGGGTGCGCTCAGGAGAGTACACCCCTCACCTCTCTCACCTCGCTCGTAAACCAAAACAGTAGCCGTTTGCATAAACGGGGTACAAATCCGATCCTACAGGAAAAATAGATGAGAGCATCCAACAAGTGAACCCAAAAAAGGAACGGAAACAAAAACTGCGAACGAGCTGATCAACCTCTCCAGAGCGCTTTCCAATTATTGACAAACGGACAAGCAAGAATAGATTTTAAGCAAGCTCATCATGGACCTGTTCTAACCTTATCTGTAACAGTCGCGGCTGCAGAAAGAGCATAATCTTTATCAACACTGCGCTATGCTGCGGATCTTCATGATTTGGCTTCTCTGGCTGGACTTTGCGATTCCCCTTATTCGGCCCGAATGAAAAAAACAAAACATCGGAAATGCGATTATATGATCGTTTTATTTCTAATTATTGGTCTTTTGGGCCAACACAAACATGTCTTTTGTCATGCGTTGTTCACCGGCACGAAAAGATGTGAAACTGGGTCTGAGCTGTATTCTATTCTATGAATTAATCATATTCATCCATTACTTCATATGACATTCATATTAACCTGGATTTATTAAAAGACGAACATGAGTGTAAGAAAGACCCAAATTCAGTCCTATACAGCAAACATGAATAAATACAACAAAAGAAAAAGAAAAAACTAAGAATCCCATATCCTAATTAGATTTCCAATCTTTGCACCAAGGTCCGATTGTTTTCTATTTTGTTGTTTAAAGTGGCGATTTTTCATAGCTGTGTACCGTTTTTCTCGAAGAATTACTCCATAAACAACACTTAAACCAAATGGAAGAAATTGCAGCACTTTTATTAACATATTCAGAGGAGTAATAGGGCGATGAAAAAACCACATTCTCTCACTTTTTCTTCCTGCGTGGGATTTTATGGAGAAGCCAACAAGACTCCAAAACTTCGGACCCTGAATTGTGCCACTGTATCACCAGAAAAGTGCAGCGGTGCTTCAGAGCTTTAATTAATTTTCTATTTAATTGCATAATTAACGATTGAAGGGGCTGTAAAATAATCCGCATCGGTAAGATATTAAATGCGTGAGAGCGTTTTACATGTAGTTATATGGCAATAATTCCGAGACTAAGATAGAGGGTACAAATTAATGTGCGACATCAGGCCATCTGACTGGTTTGAACCTGTTGGCTAATAATGCGAGGAATAACACAAAACAAGAAAAACCTGCTTCTAATGTGAAATAAAGTCAGTTATAATCTGTTAAGTGAGAGGGAGACTGTGAGGAAAAAATACAAACAAGTGATTGTTAAACTTATATTTCTAGTGGAATAATACAAATCAAAATAATAAAGACATAAAATATGAAGATTCACTATTCAGTCTCCATTTAGGCAACATAATCCAGGGAAAGAGCTGGTGTTAATCATTAACGAATGAGAGCATGTCCAGCGTTTTGAGTTGCTAAAACAATAACAGGGCATCTCTTTTGGAAGGGAAATGCCACAATTTTCAGTGTTTGCATTTTTTTCTACATCACTGCAGTTTCATGTGACTAATGGGCTTTTTAATTTGGGCAGCTATTTGTAGACTGCTAGTGGATCAAACTGTAGTCTTATCTTTCAAACAAAATGTCTAACTGACAGCAGCTGCTAAATTTGATGCAAGTCATGCAATTTCTATTAATGGGATTTAATAAAAGTACCCTGAAATTTAAACATTCAACTGACAACGTGAACACAGTCACACATTGTAAATGCAGAGTGAATGCAGAACCTTAAGCCAGCAAGTAGATAAAATGTTCTAATAAATCCTCAAATTTTTCACTATGAATACTGAGGGTGCACAAATTGCCTCCCTGGCGTGACTCTCACGTGAAAATGGTTCTCTTAAGCCTGCTTTGACTGTTGTGCAATTCCAGAATTTATGTCCCCAAAGTAGAAATATTATATTTATGTATATATTATATTTGTTCACGATCTTGCTTAAGGTCACAGTAAACACAAAAAGACCGTTTAGCTTGGCCAAATTTGGCAAAGATTCTGGGGAAGTCTGCTGAGAGGGCTGGTAGAGATGTACAGTATATTACAAGCAATGCAATGTTAAACCATCAACCTTAGCATATAAACTGCAATTAAATGACATTCCTAAAACTATAGATTGAATTGAATGAGAGAAACTGGCTCTTAAAGCTGAGAAATTGATCGGGGGAGTATTTTTAAGCTGCAGCCAGATGTGACCCGCAAGCTGCTCAATGAGCAACACTGTTTTGAATCAATTAGGAACCGCTGTGGCAGGATGCAGTTGTTCTCAGTACTGTTCTTTACTACAGTGATGTTAAAACCCTATTTTATATACACCTGAAACAGTATTTACTGGAAACATAATTTTGTAGAGGTTGAGAATTTTGTGAAATGCACTCAAGGAACCTCTTTGCTGCAACGTTTTTAAAGTTTAATCTTGTTTTGTGGTGAGTTTTTAACAAATTGTACATGCTATATACTGAAAAGACTGGCAGTAATGCAAGACAGTTTCTTTCCATTCTTTTTTACTGCATAATTATATTTTTTTTTTACAAACCCAACATCATTATTTCATAAAGTCACCATAGCAGCAAACATTAATAGTCATTACATTTCATCTTAATATTTCTTTTTCATTTTTAATAATTTCAGTCACGTGTATGCTTATTCATCTAAAATGTGATGTGAAAAACATAATGTTATATAAATGGACAGTAAAGTAATCTATGAGTATGTGACTCACTTAAGTAATCGTCCTTTTGCCTTTAGCTTTTGCGGAATTCCAACTTTTGGTGCATAATGCAGGATGGCAACATCATAAACAATATTACCCACGACTCAGTTCAGTAGTGTGCATATTTCATCACCTTTGATAGAGCCTCCATAGGAGAAAGGTACAGTTTTGTGTTGCAGATGTAACGTCCGTCCTTTCTTTGTTTCACCTTCGTAGAGGTGGAACAAGAAACTGGAATGGGGCAACCTGCAAGAGTCAAACAAAAAAAATGTTAAAAAATATATAGTTTTCAGCGGCAGTGCACTGCAGTGCAACGCCTCATAAAAACTGCTCGATCTGTGTGCCTGTAGCATGGCCATCTAAACACTCATCAGCACCATAATCAGTTAGGGTGCATATTAGAAATGATGGAACTGACCTTTAAAGTATCTTCATAAGGTTACTGCAGCAATTACCAAGTATCATACAAGCAAACAGTATGTACGAGTGTTGGTGTGGTATTTGTATTGTTTCCTATTGTTTCTGCAGATTAAAACTTACAAATGGATTGTGTATAAATATAAATTCAGTAAAAGAGAAGAGATTTTTGATTGTAGGTCAAGTGATCAAACAAACAGCTGTGTTGGTTGCTGCAACTAAAAAAAAAAGCCTCTGGATTTGATATTTTACTCGAAGACATACATTTTAATCAAATAGGCTTCTACATTCATAGCTTGTATTACTAAAATATGTAGTAATTGACATCAGATGTGTTGGCTAAAGAGTTCTGAAAAAAGCTAGTACAATAATTAATATGAGGATATTTTAATTTGATAAATGCCTCCTTCTTATGATGATGTTGCAGAAACATTACATGCAGCACATCATGAATACTCAAGTAACTATTTAGAAAGACAACATATGAGATCTGCATATATTCTTTCAGCCATCGTTTCTCATAGCGCTACGCCTGCATGCAAACACACTGACTGACTCTGTGCAGTTTAAAGGAGAGCGATGGAGACCTCCTGGCCGACAGATTTTGTTTGTGTTTATTTACTGAATGCACAACCAGTCAACTGAGCGTGGAAAATGTCTTTTTACAACTTGTTCCCATACTGCGAGCGGGCATAATAACCACAAGAGAGGAGCTTTTCCAAAAACGGATATCGACCATTTGGAAAAGAGTCTCAGTCTTTCCACATGTTGATGGCATGAAAAGGGAACTCCTGCTGGAACATTTTTAATAAAAAGATAAAAGTCACATTTTTGTGGACATTCAGTGCAATTTTGCCACTCTCTAGCTGTACAATATTTCAGAGTCAAGTTCTTACAAAATCACAAGTTCTTACATTCTAGAACCAAACAATGGGTTCTCAAAGCAATAAGCAAACGTTTTGGCCCACTATCACCTTTTTTCTGTTCCTCCATTTTGTGTTTCAAGGAGAGCAACAGCCTCCACTGCACATGATCACTGAATCACTATGTTAAATATATTAACAATGTTATGGTTCCTGCAAACCTGTGCATTCATGCATAAAAATACTACATGTATTGCCCTCTGCAGACCTGGTAATCCAAATAAATACAGTTGCTTCATATGTCAAAACTGGTTTTGGTCATTGTACTAAGTGTACGATGAAGGAATGAAATATTTTACACTTACAAAGTATATATATATTCTGTATATTTTTCAATCATTTCTTGGTATGCAAACTTTTTGATCCTGCTTTCCAAATGTGTCTCATTACACTGCACAGCTCTTATTTCACACATGATTTAAACATGTCCTGCTTTTCATTCTTATAAATTGGTGATGAGATTGTTTAGTACCGTCCTATTTGCACTATTCTGGCATATTTTTCTTTTCTATACCCGTGTGGAATTTGCTGCTACAATGATCCACTTTAACGAAGATAATTAATGTTCTGTCTGCCATTTTAATTAATTTTAATGATAGTAAATCAGTATTCAGAGAAAAAAGTACTTGTAGTTTATGAAAGTTCCATTTAACTAGATAATTTACATGAAACTTTTGAGTACTGCGTGTCCAGCTGAGTCAGCCTCGCTGACGACAACTTCCAAGTGGCTACAGCAGGTTTTACATCCATTTTATGGCTGGAAGGCAAATAAATCCTGACTGGGTTTTCTCCCCATCTTCACCTTACCTCTCAATCCCTACTTGCTATGCTTTTTGTTCTTCTCTCCAACAGATGTAGAAGTTAAAACAAGCTTGCAAGTCCACCCTCTTTGCCACTGATGTCCTGGGATGTAAGTTTGAGGGGGAACACACTAATGAATAGCAGATTTATAAAAAGTAAACTTTAATATTCTTCTACTGAAGCCTCTAAAATGACATTCTCGCGAGAAAATGTTTCAAGGTAATGTTTAATTTAGGACTCTTACATTAGTTTTGTACCTGCACAGAAAACTGTCAGCATACTGTATATATTAAAGTACGCAAAAACTACCTAAAATGCTCGGATTCACTGGTTGTTTGAAGTCAGTATCTGATTAATAGTGAGTGTAGAAACTCTAGAATCTGTATCGTGAATGAAGAATGAAAAACTTAACAGTATATTTCTACTACAAGAGAGATGTAAACATGTAGAAATAAATGCAAATCTGTATCAGATCACCTAAATAACACCAATAAAGAGAAATCATTTACATTGAGTGATTTTCTTGTGACTATTTTCTTTAACTGAGTCTTTGTATTTAGTTACACTAAGAGCAGTGCGTCAGCCTCTGGTTCAAGTCAGAGAACAGAGTAAAACACAAATCAAAATTATTTGTGACATCCTGGAAATGTGGTTAAAGACAGACGAGATGCTGTTACCTGCTGGGCATTGATCTGATATATATGTGGAAGATCTGGAGGCTGTTCAAACGCATGGCGTCGCAGCCGCCCATTACTGGCCTGGGCCTTGAGTAATGACAGCAGCAGCTAAGAAACAAAATCAAGCAAACATTTAACAAGGAGAATATGCTGATTTACTAGTTTTGTTTTGAAAAACAAAAGAAAACGCAGGGCAGAGCGTAAAATTCAGGCTGTCGGGTTGGTTCGGCTTTACAGACCTCACTAGCAATAATGTGAAGAAGAGGGGCAACCTAGACAACTGCAGCACAATAGGAAACTGACTAATTAAATTTAAATATTGACAAATCATGTAACATAATTAATTGTAAGTGCAGTACAGTGGATACAACACATAATGATACTTCACTTTATGCAAATAAATAAATAAATAATCAATAACACCAAATCTGCAGCATCTTAGAATGAACAGGACCCAGTCTTTGTCACTGTCAGTATAACAAACCATTGCACCGTGGTGTGCACTTCCACTGTGTCATATGACTTAAAATATTTATTCATTCATTTTCTGTACCCGCTTATTCCGTAAGGGTCGCAGGGGGGCTGGAGCCTATCCCAGCTGACATTGGG
>JAPZEA010000002.1:15579111-15590840 GCA_029783685.1 Heniochus monoceros | reverse complement strand
ATGTCTACCTCTTTGTCCTGCTATATAAAATATCATTAATATTGACAGGTTTTAAAATACGGTATAAGTCAATGTAAGAGAATTTGGGGTTGAAGTTAGTTTGTTTGGTCTGGAGTGAGGCTGGTGAGAGGTGAGGATGCTGGTTAGACAGTTTTGGTGTTTGTGTTTGTGTTAAGAAGCGGTTGCATTCAAAGACCAGGTGCCATCTTGGCTTTGGGAAGGTAGGCTGTCAGCAGTGACCTGAATCTCTGGGTGGCATGCTCTCCAGTTTGTTAGTCGATACACCTACTGCCCACGCACACTTAGTGAGAAAGGACAGAGAAAAAAGAGGAGGGTGACCCCAGAACTCCTCATAGCCTCCCTGCAGATTGACTAAGAAGGTGTCCTTTGTAACAGGAGTTTCCTGTACGTAATTAAAAAATATTGGGCCCTGCTCAGAAGGGAGGAGACGGGGCCTGGGGTTGTAGGAGGCTATGTGAAGGGCAAGATTCCCCGCTCCACTCTTCGTTTCATGTAAGAGCCCCGGAGCTGGCCCTGACGTTTGTCCAAACAAGAGGCGCTCTCTCTTTCTCCAAGGAGGTCTGGAGAGAGGACCAGCCAGTTCTCAGGGCCCGGGGGCAGGTGGTTCTGATTTGCAAGGGGGGGAACAGACCACGTTTATGTTCAGTTAATGGCAGTACACGTGTCGTCACGTCCAGTGGTGGGAGCATGCTGGGTGAATGATCTGTTTTTAACACGGCTGCGTTTGGCCTACAATAAGAACACGACGTCCAATTATCCCTTTATGGTTTTTCCCCCGAAGTACTCATCTTAAACGAGGATATCACGGCCAATGTCCAGCTCTTACAGAAGATCTTTTTTCCTCTTTATGATGGTAAATTATAGACTTTTTAACTGTTGAAAGAAAAACAAATCTTCTTCTGAATAAAAATTTCAATTTATATGCAATAAAATGCACCCTTGCTCAATACGCTCAGAGGTTTTCTTGCTACAGTGTCAGTTGGTGTGGTATAACCAGTAGCTTATGGTGGCTAATATTAGCTAATGTTAGCAATGTCTGTTGGGTTAGATCTTCTTTTCTTATGTAACAGTTAATGCTATGTTTTAGCATTTACTGCTATCCTGTAATTGCCACTTGTGGCCACAGGTAGGCAAAAACAAGATAGTCTCGCCTTAACAAAAGCTGCTATAATTGATATTTTAGTAATAAGTATGTGACAATGTGAAAGGGGTCGCTTGTAGTGATGAACCAGCTGAGAAGTACCACTTGAATCTGCAGCTCCCCTTGGCTTTATGGAGCTTATAGCGAGTTTCAGTTCGGTTTAGCTTTACTGCCTGTAAACTGAAGTGTTCTGGTTGACTCTGACTGCTCTCATAGTGTCATTTTTGAGTGCGGCAGGCAGCTGTTTTCAGCGAAAAGCACAAAAAACCCACTGCACCAAACGGCAGACAGACAAAGCAAGTGACTAGCTGGTAAACATAGTGGAGCATTTTGCAGCTTTAGAGCCAGATATTCCCTTGAGAAGGTGGTGGAGACCAAAAACAGAGCTAACAGAGGGTGAATATTGGACTTACATCGATCGAGTGGGCCCAAACACAACTCCAATCAATGCTAATTTCGCTCCAAAATTGCTGGATGTGCAAATAGGAAACTCTATGCTAACAAGCTCACCATATATCATCATGAAATTATGTCAGCGCTGTGTTTACGGCATGTTTTCCCTGCCCACAAGCGGCCAGAAAATGAGTTATTACAGGTTTGAACCTGGATATCACTCTTATGAGGGATGATGTCTCATGATGTTCTATAATTTATATTCATTTTGGGTTGGATTTTATGCCTGAATTGTGCTGTATAAATAAAGTATATTATTACAAAGTTTATTTTACAACATCTAATTAGTCTTGGGAGCTTGAAGTAGATCAGCAATTATGTGATCAGTCAGTATGTGTTCCACACTTTTATTCCATTTCTTTTCAGGAACAGTACAACATGACTTTTGAAATGAAAACAGCCATCTCCCACCCACACGCAGATTGATTTCCAGACGAGGGGGAAACACAGCAGCTTGCTGTGTTCAGTGTTTTCAGTCGGTGGTTCCAACACTGATCAAATGGCCACGCTGAAGCCTTTAATGATCTTGGAGGTTCCCTGCTGTTGGGTCATCTGCTTGGCTCCATATCACCTCCAGGTTAGGCCCTACTGCTGGTCAGGCGGTCCCACAATGGGGCCCTTTCCATCAGCTTTGTATTTACTCGTCCCTCTGGCTCACCCCTCGGCCTGCACGGGGTCTCTGTTCAGTCTGCCAGCCCTGCTGAGAGGGCTCTGTGGCCGAGAGAGCCATAATCCATCAGGCCTCTGTGTGTGTACGTGCTTTGCTCTTTTATGCTTTAGCTCTTCAGCTCTTGCTGAGGAGCCTTTGCTGAAGGAACTAAATGGAGCCAAGCGTCTTGTTCAAACAGACTGAAGGAGCATGTTCTCTGTGTCTGAGGTTAGTGTGTTAATACAAGCTTGTGTGCAGGCGTGGGCGTATGAACACGCTGCTTGTATGCATGTTTTATCGCTTCAGACCTTTCCAGCCAAAGAAATGAAATCCTCCATGACCCTGTACCCATGCAAACATCTACTTATTCTGCCCACAACATACCCCTGTCATGTTTTATTGGATCCCCTTTATTTACTCCCACAAACTCGCCCACACACACACACACATACACTCACATTACTTTCATATGTTGCAGCATAGACATACATAAGCTTCACACATATCCATATTGTACATCTCTGGGTTATGTTCTCCCATCCCACCCACAGCATCTGTCCTCCCTCCCAGAGCCCAGTGATCGATGAGCTGAGCCTCGGCCGTACTGAGGGGAAAAGACCCTTAGCTCGTTCTGTGTCCGACTCCAAAAAACAACTCCCACGGCCAACAAAAACACCGCACAAAGCACCCAAATGGCGACCCGTACGGTTGCTGCTATTGTTGTGTGAAATGTTTCCCACGATTAGAGACGGGAGAGGAGGATTCGCTGGATGCCACAACCCTGAAACCGAGAGATGAGGGTCGGAGTGAGGTGATGCGCGCAAGGCTTAATGATTTAATTTCTGTCATGACAGAAACGTAAAGTGGGAAAGAATGAGGACAACTTTTGCAACGCTGCAAAGTAATTTGTGAACACAGCAGCCAGATAAATGCAGTGGAGTAAAAAGAAACATATTTCTTCCTTAAGTGTAGAAAAGTAAAAACCTAAAGTTTTTTCAGAATGGAAGAATGAAATACTTGTGCTTTAAAACTGTGCTTTAGCGTCGTACCTGAGTAAATCTACTTAGTTACTTGTCACCTCCGGTCCCACAGAGAAGCGGTTTCAGGCGAATTCAAAGCTTGCTAATGCACACAGACGCATGCGACCAATTATTTATGGTGACAGGGTGAGTATGGCTGGAAGATGGAAGTTTTGAATATGTGGTCGTAAAAGAAGTTGAGTCAGGGTGAGGCGGGGGAGACTGTGTGAGACAGAACTGGGCAGTGGGAGGGGCGAGATGGGAGGACAAGGGGACAGATAAGTTGACAGCAAGCTGTAGCAATGATTTACCTGAGGGGTGTACCGCAGTCACGGGCCAATTTTCAGCATCATTAAAGCCCTCTCTCTCCCACTCACCCGCTCCTTCAGTCTAACCTCCTCTTTCAACCAGAATGTGTGTTTCTTTCAGTTTTTCCTCACACACACACACACACACACACACACACACTCTCTCTGCTTTGTGTCCTCCTCCAGTGATCTGGCCGACACCTCCCTATGGTAACCATCCAGCCACAGCGCCGGCAAGTGATGAAAAGGAGCGGAGAAGGGGGACTCTGTTGGAGTTAATGTGGTCCCACTTTGCTTCCACTAACAAGCACACACACAGCTCACTCACCACACAGACAAAATGTTGATATGCAATTTACATCGTACCCGCCATGACCCTCGGTTTCTCCCTGCTAGACTGTTGTGTTATCGCCCTAGCTGTGTTGTTGTTAGGAATGACATAATGCTTGTAGTGGCAGGTCAACGCCGTGTTTATGACTGACAGCAGACTGTTGCACAGTTTTAGGCAGGGGCTCTGGCGTTCCAGAGTTCGCAGGCTGTAGCAGGATGATTTCTGTTGAATCGCTGCTATGTCGAGAGCTTTACGATGGACGCCGTGTCATTTTTATGACATTTGTGATTAGGAGTCACGACAGGCACTGTAATCATGATGTTTTGTGCAGGCCCGGCTCCACCGGAAATCATGGTAAAACTCTCTTCCAGCATTAAATTCTCCACAGCAGCTTTGAACACTATTCATGACGGCATAAAGTAATGATACAGCATCATGCTAGAATTATATTGCAGCAGTGTAGGACGATGACATCATATTACTCCTCCATTTACTCAGAACGTAGGTTTGATATGCACTTTCTTGTACACATTAGCAGTTGATTGTCGTCATGCAGATGCAGTTAAGGAGATTTAGCGACGCACAGGCGCTTTAAGACGGACAAGCATTTGAAATAGAGAGCTTATTGAACAGATTGAGTTTAAAGTCTATTAAAGATAGATGCCAGATGCAACTTTCTACTTCAGTAACTTCATATCATCATTATTATAAAATTAATGCTCATAAGCTTTTCACTATACATCACCTGCAGTTTTTACTCGCTAATGGTTCTGGATTTTACATTTCATAACTATTAAAACAAAATGCTAATTTACTAGCTAGCCGTTTGGATATTTAGTGTCGGTCTTTGTTACAGTTTGTATTGTACAGAAATCTTATTTCACACCCATGCAATTCTAAATTTGTGCCTAAAATAATGAAACAAGAGTCAAAGAAAATTATAGATCCTGACATCATGACATGGTGTTGGTATTTTTCCCCTAGCCCTATGGCAATATACTGCCTAATAAAAATTGCTGCCTACCTTTTAATCAATACTGTATGCATTTTTCATGATTTTCTATTTATAATTAACTTGAGTTATGCTGCAAGGAAACTATATTCAGGTTTTGTTTGAAGTAGGTGTTCGTTCTTCACACAGCTGTTTGAGCAGCGTGTGACAAAATTTTCGATGCTTGGCTAAGGCGATTTGCTAGACACTTTGATGCTTGATTTTATCTGCTGTATTTGCACCCTATTTTTACTATAGAGGAGTTTTTAGATGAAAAGATGATATATGGATCCTTAACAACATGTCAGTCCTGTCCTTTCATCACTATCGTAATCATTACCAGCGTGTGTTGTGTTTACGCATATTTTACCTACACATTTTGTTTTTATCGTGTTTTCACATACTCACGTTGATGTTTGAGTTTGTATTGTTGCGAGATATCGGTGCTAATGAAAGGGAATGATGCCAGAGTGTTGAGTGTATGGTAGAGGTGAGAATCTGCAAATGAAGCTAAATTCGTGTTTAAACAGCTGGATTCTTATTAAGTAGTCATGAAAGGAGTAAAAGTCTGTCCAGCCTGTCGTTTACCTTGTGTCACTGGCTCTTCTGGTGTTGCAGTATACGTCGATTCTCCTTATATATACAAGTAGGGATGTTTTGAGGAGCCTGGTATTCTTTCCCAGAAGATAGCACACTACATGTATTCTCCATAGTCTTCGTTTGTGGTTGTAATCTGACTTTATGTCTTAGGGAAGTTATTTTTTTGTTGTTCCACTGAGAGCTCCAGTACGAGTGCTCCTCGTCAGGACACCGTCTCCCATTGCAATAAAGCTCCAGCGGTTATGGTTTGTTTTGAAGTTTTGTGTGTGAAGGTTATGTACACCACCGTGTATTTTCTTATCAGTCATGTAACGGGGTTTGGGTGGGGTTCTGCATAATAAAACGGTTTATGTATCCATTATTGGGCCTAATGTGTCTTTTTCTGGCCAAAGATCATAGTAATATTTTGATCCTCACATGACATTTCACTGGTAATTAACTATGCCATTTCTTTTCACACGGCTATATAACCTATATTCCCTTTTGGCTCATTGCCTGCAGATACATTCCTCATTCTGGATTTTCTCTCCGCTCACCTTTGGCTCTCCCGCACTCTCCCCTCAGGCCTCGCCTCCTCGTCATCCTCATCCTCGTGCCTCCCCGCTTCTCCCGCTCCCTCTTTTAAGCTCTCCTCCTGCCCCTCTACCGCACTCCCTCCATCTTAAGTCTGGGGTGACGATAGCTAATTATAAAATCAATGATGCCGGGCTGCCTAGTTTACAGCCCCCTCTAAAACCTTAACTGGGAAATCACTGTGGGATTGATGACTCCCTCACTCTTTATCTCTTTTAATTAGAAATGTAAAAGATATGAAGACCCAGAGGCCAGAACACATCTCCCAGTTTTTATGACCCTGGCGCCTGCCTTCCTCAGCCCTCGCTCCCCTTTCCCAAATCACCCCTTCCTCTACCTGGCCTTGTTTATTTCCTCTGCCTCCCTGCTGGCACGCCCTCCATTCTTACTCTTGTCACAGATACCTTTACCCGTTTCTTCATCACTTTCTCCATTACCCTTTCTTTAAGATTGCCCGCCTGCCTCTCCGCTCGCACAGGGGGAAGGTGTTAAATTTATGGTCTTTGCACTTGAAAACGTTTCTCACCTTCCCCTCACCTCTCCTCTTTTCCCTTGACTGATTCCCAACCCTCCGTGGATTCGCTGCATATCTAACAAATGACGAACGTGTCCTTTTTGTCTGTTCTGACCCAAGCAGGAGACACACTGTAAATGATGTGCTGTTCCACATTATGACACCGCTCCCAACGCCATGCATCTGCCATATGACATACATGCCTCTCTGTCTTGTATATAGCTTCAGGTCTGCATAGAACCCTCCAGTTCTTCTTTTTTTTTATCACATCAAACCCAGGTCACATGCACCTCCACTGTCTGTCTTTATCACACCCTGAGCCCAGGCCCTTCCTCCCTAACTGCTGCCAGGAGCACTTGGGTTCACTGAGCTTTATCCTCCTGATCGCTCTCTGAGGAGCCAGCCTCTCCTGCTCCATTATCTCTCCTGTGTGTTGACTAAGGCACCGCTGCAGTTTGCTTATGCTCAGAGCAAACTCAGCGGATTTGCTGCAGGGTCTCTCTCCGGGTTTAAATATTCAAATTAATTTCTTTGGTATGCCGCATTCATGACCTACTTTTATGGATTCTTTACTATTTTTTATGAATAATTGATGTCCTGTGGCTGCAAGAATATTACAAGGGAGATTTTTACCCTTTATTAATTCATTGTACAGTTATACCTTTTTTTCCCCAGGGGCCTTGCTTTACACATTTCCATCCTTTTTTTTCCCCATCCTACCTCAAGTAATTAGTTAATCAAGCATCACTGATGTGGAAGGATGAGTATATAGAAATATTGCCCGGCTCCTTTAAATTCCCTCAAGCACACCCAAACCCTCCCATGGGTTCCCATGGCAACATCTTCCAGGGGCTCAGTATATGAGGCCGTTTGATTGTTCCTTGTAAAATAGTGTATAATGTATGGACCTTATTTTAAATCCAGTCTGGTGTTATTGATCTGTCTTTAATGATAGTTAATTAAAGCAATCGTATAATTGATAGAATCTCATCTCTGTTTATCACCCTCCTCTGATTCTCTCTCTGTCTCTCTATTAATAAAATCAAGGTGAGGTATTAGTATCCCACACCGGCACAATGAAAAAAAGAGATGTTTACTATCAGTAACCCTTTAATAAGAGGATTCCCGTTCTTTATCAGGATATCAAGAGAGGCCGATCTTATCAGTGACAGTGATGTACTCAAGGTAGGCATTATAAAACCTGCGACGAATGTGTAACTCTTGGGTCTTGGTGACATTTACAAGGCCAATCTGAAAAATGTGTAAGGCCATCACAGGGTTTCCTTCTTTTAATCATTCGCTTTCTTCAAATGTGGTTTGCACTACTGTGACCCAGTTGTTGAGATATTGTGTTGTATTGTCTTGACAGTGAGTTAAGTTTAAGGCCCGGATGATGTCCGTTCACATTTCACAGCTCATTACCAAAACAGACTCTGTTTGGATTCGAGATGCTCTCTTCTGCAGGATCAAATATCGCAGCCGTTTAAAAATTGAGATGCATTTTTTTCTGTCTGATTCGCACTTTCTTTTTCCATTTGTTGTCTTGTGCTACACGTCTTTATAAGGTGAACTCTTCTTGTATGTACCTTTGTAAAATTCAATAAATAAATCATAAAAGACAGATTTACCTTTTAACTCTGAGACCACTTTATCTTTGAGACAAAACTATAGGAAAGACTAAATCTTACTGATGTTGTTTTTTTTTCTTTTTTTTCTTTTTTTACATTGCCCACCTGCACTCCTCTCACCCTAACTGCAGACTGAACAAATCTTAGGAACAGACCTTTATCTGATGTCCTTGTTCAGCAGGAGGCTGTGATTTATTAGCCTCTGCACCCACAGCTCCCCATGACCCAACAGACCCTGCTCTTATCCTCCATGCAGGGTGAGCACTGCTGCAAGCACTACAGGCTGCAGTCATGGTTCAAGAGCTCCCTCTACTGATACATCATGGTAATGCACGGTTATATTCACTCAAGGCTGCTACTTAACAGTGTTAAGACTGCATACTCAACATAAAACAGTTGGGATGCTGCGTAAAACATGAATAAAACAGAATGCAGCCATTTAGAAATGAACTGTGTTTCTTCCAAAGTCCATGTAGTGATCTCCTTTATACAATCATGTGTTGACAAAGTGGTGAACCTCGCTCCATCCTCGCTTGTGAATGACTGAGCCTTTCAAGGATGCCCCTTTCATACCCAATCATGATACTATCACCTGTTACCAATCAAGCTGTTTTTACCTGTGGAATGTTCCAAACAGGTGTTCTTGGAGCATTCCACAACTTTCCCAGTCTTTTGTTGCCCCTGGCCCAACTTGTTGCTGCCATTAAATTCAGAATAAGCATATATTTACAAAAATCAATGATGTTGATGAGGTAAAATGTTAAATATATTGTCTTTGTACTGCAACCCAGAGGGTATTATATTTCCCTTGAAATGAGACTTGAATATAGGATGATGGAAGAGGTGGAACAGGACGTGACAGAAGAGAAATATGCTGTTAAATTTAAGTAATAATAAATGGGAACACAGGTGCACACTACTGGATCCTGTGTGTTCATCACAGCTTCTCAAACAAACATTCAGAAACACCACACTCACCACCAAGGGAGGAACACCTTCAGTAAACAAGGTACAGATGTTTACCATATGTCACTAGGTTGTACATAATCTGTAACTTGTCCAGCAATATTTGAAGCAAGCTCAAAGTTGATGCTGTGGAAGACAAATTGCGATAGTTTGAAAAGTGAGTATTTTGCATTTGTCTAACTTGCCACAAAAACCTCTTCTATTTCAAGTTGTGCATTTTATTACACAGGGGTAGGCTGACTATTAAAGCTGTGGCTCCATGAGATGTGTGAGGACGTTTCATGGAGAGCAAGGGGGTGACCACTAACAAGTTTTGGAATAAAAAGTGTTGATGCGGCCCAGCTTTTCTGTTTGACATTGAAGAGCATCTCAACACCATTAATGTGAAACTCTAGGGACTAAAACTGATGATCATAAAAGTGCCTGACAGCAAAGTATAGACAAATTTAACTGCTTCTGTGAGAAAGCAAAAATTCTGCTCACACTAACTTGTGTTTATAAACGTGCTTATGAACACTATATTGAGAGCGACTTCATGCACGAATCTATTCCACCCAATTCAGAATCTAAGATGAGTAACCTCTTCTTTACTTATGCAAATTAATGTTCATGTTTGCATGATTCCAACAGCATGAATACACACAAATATACAGGTAAGAAAACCAACTAGTCTAGCCTACAGTGCAATAGTGCACTAATGGCAAAATTAGACTCCAGCACCCACTTCCTCGAGCCAGAGCCTCACTTTTCATCACACATGACAAAGAGCCATGTCCCACCTTTAGTCCATATTTCTGTAAAAACAAATATTACATTTGTGTAAGAAAATAACCCTGTCTTTAGCGAAAATCAAAAAATCCGACATTTTACACAAGCCATATGGAAACTTAGGAAACAAGTTGATCTGTAATATTGTGCTTAAAATACACTGATTTGCTGGAATATCATATAAAATCTGAATTCATCCAGTAGAGCTTTTCATCGGACCCATGAGACTTCTTTTATTTGATGTACTACTTAATATATTAATATCGGGCATATGATAATCATATTGTTGAATTATAAATCACTTGTGTATTCAGTTAAATAAACACACAAAAATAAACAGCTTCCCATTTACAGCTTCTTTTGCCCACCCTGTCATCAAAGGAGGGGGGATTTTTTCTTCATCTCTCCGATGATTTTTTTCTATTTTCTACCATGTGTGCTGAGGTATTTTTGAGGACTTTTCCCTTGTCTTCTAAGATAATACACAAGAGACCTTGGGCTGGATGCTGTTGGCCCATAACGACCACTGAGATATTGTGTGTGATGTTGGGGTATAGAGATAAACTTAAACCATGATCTTGTATAACCACAACAAGCACACCACAGTAGAACCACACGACACATTTGATTAAAATGCCATTTTACTGTTATTTTTTGTGAAACTTTCTTCTTCCATATTTGTTTCAGAGGACTTGAGAGGACTAGCGCTGAAATGATTAATGCACTGGTTCAATGACGCATAAATGCCATCAAAACAAAATCAGGTAAAACAACAAGGTATGGTAGCCTCAAAAGGTCTGAATAACAGGCTCATTCCTTTGTGTACTGTAGATTTAAGAGATAAGTACTTGTAATCACTTATTTGTGAGCATTCAGTCCACAGTATTCAATATGACTGTGGCACTCAATGTAAATATCACAAGGCATTAGTATGATACATTGTGGTTAAAGCTCATTAATTTGTTTAGCTGAACATATCATTTCAGCTCTTGGTTTCTTTTGAACTCGGCTTAGATGTGGCTGTAACTGATGTTTATTTCTTTCTCTTTATCTCTATTAGAGGAAGAGCGAAAGGGAGAGAAACAGAAAAAAGATAGAGATAGAAGCAGAAAAACAGAAGAGACACCATACACATAGCTGATCTGTGTATATATATTGTGACATTTCCAAGTGGTCTCTGATGTAGGGATAGCACACCTGTTTAATGAGCCACTAATGGTGGCACTAATTGAGGTGGGCTAATTTCATGTCATCACAAACTCCTCATATACAGCACCAAAGGAATTGGATGCATGGCGCAGGAAATATTCTGTGATAGCCCCCGGCTAAAACCGAGGCTAGCCTGATCCCCTATCACCTCCCTGAATCACAGAAGCCTCTCTGAGGCCGAGGATTTGCAAGCAGAATTCTTTCAATTACCATCAAGCAACTTATCGTTTTATTAAAATTCATATTAGCTTGAGAAGACATTGCTTAACATGATCACAGCAATACTCCACTCAGAAGCCACTCCTTACATATGAGACAGATTAAATAAGTAAGCTTTTGATGATGCTTTTGTGGGGGGTTTTTGTTGTTTTTTTTGTTTGTTTGTTTTTTTTATAACACAGCTGTAATGACCAGTGTTTTAAAGCTGAGCTGAAGGTTTCAGTGGAATGGTCTGAAGGATTGTAAGGCAGTGGACAGTGGAGAGTTGTAGCTAAGGAGAAGACACAATCCTCTCACACCCCCAGGGTTTTTCCATTATCCCACTCTTTCTGGATCATA
>JAPZEA010000002.1:15566684-15579011 GCA_029783685.1 Heniochus monoceros | reverse complement strand
CATCAAATTCAGAATAAGCAGATATTTACAAAAATCAATGAAGCTGATGAGGTCAAACATTGAATATATTGTCTTTGTACTGTTTTCAGTGAGTTTATGTGAAAAAGGATTACCAAATGATCACATTGTGTGCTTATGCTTTACTCAGTGTCTCAGTTTTTTTGGTTGCTGATCATGTGAGACATTTTTGCATGAGGAAGAAAAATGAAATAAAAAAGGCCAGTAATCTCACAAAAGTAGTTTATTGTGCCTCTTACTGTTTATATGGCTTTTCTTTGTATGACAAGAGTTGACATAAACAGAGGGTAGACAACACCTTGGCCATGTTGAAAAACAAAAACATAAAATAACATAATCTCAATGTTCTGCCCGCATTGCCATCACTAACATCATGACGGCTCCGCGGAGAGAGAAGCGATGAGGTCATCACACAAGTGTTTTTGCATGACAGCACCACGCCGAGGACATTCACCCACTGACTGAAAACATGTTGAAGCATTCACACACACATGCCCGCACACACACGCACGCGCACACACACACACACACACACACACACACACACAACTCAAAATGAGGAGACCTGCCCATATTCAGAAGATGGGACCTCTCACCGCTACAGAGAGAATGTTCATATTGCTTCAAAGAGACACAGAAAAAAAAAGCTCTGTCCCGTATATCAGCCGCGCTCCCCCAGCTGATCGCCAACAGAGACATTTTGGCAATAAAGAAATGATACATGAGAACACATAATCCTCCACGGCTCATTTAAAGAGAGGCGAGGATATACACAAGAAGACAAGATGATATAATGGCTTTTGGGATGAGAAGGCAGTTTGCTGCATGGATGCCAGCGCGAGCACAGGTGGGGCAGTGATGATGAAGAGGATGATGATGATTTGTCCCCCTCTGGGAGAGTCAGACTGGCATCCATGCTGTTTTTCAGACTTGTCACCTTCTATGTACACGCAGAGGGGTTGAGCTGATCAAAACGGAGTCAAGAATACACACATAAATATTGCCTGTTTCTAGCGTGCCTGAGAGCAGCTAGGGTTTGGTCCTTACTGAAAAGCCCTGAGTCTGATTCCAAAATGTCTTCCATAAGGATTCCTGCTTTTGACTTGCATATGTCTTTGATCGTTGTGTTGATGCATAATGTCGCTACTATGAGTGGATGCTTTTGTCCGTGCTGAAAGTGTGTTTCTCTGCTGACACCATCGGGGGCTGAGTGCTCCAAGGTTGATTGCATTCTATATGTCGATGCTGTCGTGTTGTTTTGGATACGCTAACGTTAAAACCTCCCAGACAGCAGCTCTACTCTCAGCGGACGAGATGTGCCTCACTCGATGAGAGGACCACAAAAGTGCTACATATGCGGTGTAAAGTGTAAATCTCTGTCCGGGCACTCGATGCCAGGTCGGCACATCTGCTGCAGCTGAGGGTAGAGTGAAAGGAGTGTGTGTATGCGCTTGTGTGTGTGTGACATGGAGGGTGTGTTAGTGCATGTGTGAGTGAGCGCTTTGCTGTGAGGATCTCTGGATCGTGGCTGGAGTCCCTGCCAGTAGTCAAACTCATGCTCCAAAGATGACTGCTCCTAACTTTGGCACAAAGACACTTAACTTTCCACATTGACAGCATTAGTTGGCTGCAACGAGAGCAAAATAGAATAATGCCAATTCCCTGATAACAGAAACTGATTCACTGCAACATAACAAGAGTCCTCTGGGTTGATTATCATTGACATCCACAGTGAGCCAAAGTGCCCAAAAAAAGCCCCAGCTAAGCATATGTAGCTGCTAAGGAAGACCCAGCCAGTTCTGATTACCCTTCTTTCCCTCTGAATATCTTCTCAGGAAAGCTCTTCAAAGAAAAAAACTTGTCTACAGGATTCATATATAAAACCAGAATAACAAATAAAGACAAAAATATAATGGTATATAGATATGTATGGACTTATTCATAAATTGAAAAAAAAAAAAATAAAAAGGGAAAACAATATTCAAAAGCAATAACCACAAAAAAACAAAAGATAAGCATATTCAATTTGGTTTTGCCCTGTACTCTTGTTTTTTTCTTTTTGAGAAATGTGCTTGTTGTAATCCATCGGAATCAACTGCTCACTTCTGGTGTCTGGTTCGGCCGCTTCCCCTATTTTAGATATAAACAAAACAAGTGGAAAAAGGAGACATTTAGCTTTCTCAAAGAGGTTATGTTCTTTTTGTCACGTTAACTTCCCTCTTGGCTACGCCAGGAGTTCATACGGTTTTACTGTCATCTCTCCTCTCTGTTTCTGTAGTTCACTTGTCTTGGACCATGTGGCCTGAGTTAGAAAGTGTCTGTACACATAAGGCTCTGCTGTGCTCCGCGGTGGAGGACACAATGATGTGCAGTAAGGAGAGAGAGATGGGGGAGGGAAGGCCAGCATTTTCTTGAGGTGGGAGAGTGAGTGAGGTTGGGTTGTATGTCTGTATGTATGTGTATGTGTATGTGTGTATGTGTGTGTATGTGTGTGTGTGTGTGTGTGTGCATGTGTTTGAACCTGTATGTGCATGAGTGTGTATGTATGAAATGCTTTGTTCACTGCGCCCTCCCAATAAGGCCTTTCCTCGACCCATCTATGGCATCCAGAACCCCCCAGGGCTCCCCGTCACTGTCCGAGCCCCTGTCTCGCTCTTCATCTCCCACGTCATCGTCGTCGTCTTCGTCCTCCTCCTCCGGCGACGGCTCGCTGCCGTTCTCTGTGGCCCAGCTGTCCTCCTCGTCCTCAGCCTCCTGCTTCAGGACCAGGGCTGGTGGTGGAGGTGGCGGCGGCGGCGGAGGCGGCGAGCTATCGTTGCACTCTGTTTGGTCCTCAAAGGCCTCTGGGTTCTCGAGCATCTCCCTGATCAAAGGGGGCATTGGCCCTGGGATCTCCATCTTCAGAGTGATGGCTCTCTCCGCACCTGGAAGCAGAAACCACAGTGGTGGCAGATAATTAGCAATCATGTTTTAAAAACCATGTGTCTTACTCCATGTGTTTGCTGACAAACTGCATGTCATGAAAAGGTTATGACAGCAGTCAGGCCTTTTTTTAAAACCAGGATTTGTTGCAGGAATTACTCTCTTCAAACTAACCCTTAGTGCTGATGCCCCTGAGGTCAGTGATCTTCATCAGCATGCGGGGGAACATGTGAGGTTTGTTGGGGCGACGGCGGCGAGCGTAGATCTTCAGAGCCTCAAGTAGAGGCTCTTGCAGCTTATCCACTTTCTGGGGCTCCTCTAGATCCATACGGTCTGTTGAAGAGTGCAGGAAACAAGGAAACACATAATATTCTCTGTTATTTACCAGAATTGTAAATTTGCCATAAAAAAATTACACTGCAAAAAGTTTGACTATTGTTTCATTATCTTTTACTTTGTATCACTAATACTTTCACCAAAGCCACTTCCTTAGAACTTATACTGCCATAGTCTGTGTGCACACTGCAGTACCTCCACAGATGAGGCAGATGGCGCTGAGGAGGCCGGTTTCTGTGTCGTCCATCTCCAGCGGTAGAAGCTGGCCAGCAAAGGCAAACACCAGGTCTGTGAGAGGTCCGAAGCCGGCGTTGTGCATCTGAGTCCGGTTTAGAGTCAGGCCATCTGAGAAGGTCATAGTGTCCTGTTCTGGGGTGTAGCGTGTGCAGATCCTCAGCATCTGTGAGCAAAAGCAGGTGGAAAACTTTGTAAGCATGGAGCAAAATATGAAGTAAAGGTGACATAACAAGCACAAAAATATCTGCAGTAGCCAATCAGATAGATATCAGCTCAAAGTGCTGTTTGTGTAGAGCTACTCTCACACTGAACAGAAAGTAGGCTCAGTATTATCTGGGTAAACCTTCCTGTAATACCACCATTCACCACCAGATGCCAGTATTCCCTCATCTGTCAAGTCATTTGTTTGTTCGATGAGGGCTCTGCTGTCACAGAAAGTGAGGAGGACAAAAGAGAAAAACAAAGACAGCGGTTCCTCACCAGTATGTCCAGGCAGGCCGACTTCAGTAGAGTGATCTGGTCAGCGATGGTGAGGGTGGTGAAACCTGGCAGCCGCTTGGCGAATTCCACAATCTTGATGATGCATTTGGTGGAGAGCTCGCTGAACTTGTCCCATAAACCCAGATCCAGCTGGACACGGTGGTCTGAGCTGGAGTTCTGAACACACACACACACACACACACACATAGATCAGTGTGATGTCACAGAGGCGGCACACAACCCTGTTTGCATCAAGGGCGAGTGTGCCTCACAACACATTTACATTTTACATCAATCAAGGAAAAAAACCATTTACATGTTGCATCAATCATTCAGAGGCCACACAGATGGCTTAATGGGGAACTGAATTAGTTAAACCACCGCTATGTTGGGAAAGCTACGGTGAATTTACGTCTTTGCATGCAATTTGAGAGCCCTCGGTGACGACATAGCTTGGAGAATGTTGCCACACACAGTATGAGTGATGAGCATTGCTGCGTATGTGTGTGTGTGTGTATGTGTGTGTGTGTGTGAGACTTACGGTGGTGTATTTGCCCAATTGGCAAAGGGAAGGGAAGGTTTCTTGGTGAGCTTTGCTGACTTTATTGACCAACTCCTCTAGCTCTCCACTTAGCTCATAGCTCTCTGGAAGCACCACCTCCTCCTTCACATCCTTCTTCTTCTTGTTTCTGTCATTACGCACCGCTAGAAAGAAAACAAAGCAGTTAGGAGAGAGATTCGCCAAATCTCTGTACAAAATCCTTTACTCATGCAATTTCAGAGATCAGCTACAGAATGTTCCTCTTCTTTATCTGTGGTCACATGTGAAAACATCCACAGCACTCATGCTCTCCGTCTGTCAAGGACATTGTGCTTGCTGGTGGAAACCAGAACTCAACTGAGGTTGCTCTTAACAGTATTAACATATTTCCTTTAGCACGACACAGACACTGGCTATCTCTTTCTTATCACCCGCTCTCTTCCTTGTCCATCTCTCTATCCACTTGACCGGTGCACATAAGCCAGTCCTCCACTCTCTCCCTCTCTGCCTCCTCTCCCTCCTCCTCCCATACTTTCCTTCCTCTCAGGATATCCAGTAATAGCAGAGGCACAATGTGATCCCGGTCTTAACACACATCCCACACAAACATTACACCCACATACATGTCCCACGGGCTCTGTGAAGGGCAAGAAACCGCCACTTACACGCAGCCGTCCACACACAAGGTCAAACTAAAGGGGGCAACAAAACCGTGTCTTCGATTCGGCTAACAGCGTGAATCCTGTCGCCGTTCTCTTTTTCAAACCTCAAAAATTATTTTTCTGCTCTGTGGCCTTTATGAATGAAAGCAGTGTCTGTGCAGGCCAGAAGGGCGAGGTTTCGTCGTGAAACGGGAAGTCAGGATGATTTCATGAAGCGATTAGTCATATGATTGGTACAGTGCCCAGCCTCGCCCCGATCACCACCCCTGGTAGGCTCATCGTCGGTCTCTCTGCTGCATAGTTTCCCAGAGGCCATGACTGAGCATTTATAAATCAATATATTCACAGTGTGTGAATCAGGTCAGATGTTTAGATCGGTGGTAGAAAAAAAAACAGATGTAAGCCAAGTGGAATTTAAATTTCAACTGCTTGCCAATAACTCCAAGGTAATATATCATACTGTGTCTTGATCTATGTCTGAAGTATCTGAAGGCAGAATCTGCAGCCTTGTGTGCATCTGTGTGTCAGCGTGTACACGTTTCTGTGAGTGCGAGAGAGTGAATATCTATGTTTTGGAAGTGGGCCTCTCTATCTCCTGGGACTCCAGTCCTGGAGGGCTCACCTTCTTTGGACATGCCGACCTCAAAGCACTTCTGCAGCCTGCAGTACTGACAACGGTTGCGTGTGACCTTGTTAATCTGACAGTTCTTGTCTCTGTGGCAGGTGTACACCATGTTCTTCTGGATACTGCGGCGGAAGAAACCCTGAAGCATCAGGAAGCAAGAGACAAAAGGGGAGAGGGCGAGGGAGAGAGAGAGGGAGAGAGAGAGATTGTGTTTTATAGTCAAGTCATCAAATCAAGGATGTGACATTTAACTGTTTCTCTTTCATACTTGCTCTTCTTTAATCTCTTTCCCTAACTTGAATCCAGAAGAGCATTTCAAGTCTTTGCATTATTATAACTTGGCCTTTTCGCTTTCTTTCTACAGCTTCAGACTGCCTACAAGGCTCTTTCTTATCTTGATGAAAAGGCAGGTAACTAATAATTCTTGCAACCCAGCGTTTTTCTAAACGTGTGCGATAAATCCACACGGAGCAGATCTCTGAGGATCTGGCAGGTTCTTCTCACCTTGCAGCCCTCACAGGAGCTGACACCGTAGTGGTACCCTGAGGACTTGTCCTGGCACACAAAGCATGGCTTGTAGATACGAGGTGGGGGAGGTGGAGACGGAGAACTGGGTACCATCTCCTCTGAGCTGGTGCTTTGGGTCTCCACCGCTATGGACAAAAGAGAGCAGAGAGAAGACATGAGCACGCCATTTGTCGTCAAATCGTCGTTGCTACCGTGCAGTCTGAAACATCGCATGTGCACTCGTCAATACATGTAGCAGATAGTAGACAGCAAAGTGTGTTTAACTGCATTCAAACATGAAATGACAACTGACAGCATTTCTTTTTCCATATGAGCTGCAATGCTGGGTCACGGTTATGTTTAGCTGGTAAGCATTTCGCCCAGAGGTGGATTGAGATACATTATCACGCTATTCTTTTTTAGCTCGTCTCGCTGTGGGCCAAAATTGATAAGATAAGAGAGAAAGAGAAATAGAGTATGAACTACAGGCAACAGCTTCTCTTTCCAGACAGTTACCAATTACCCCCCTAAGTGGCAGCACTTAGTGCATATTTGGGGCGATTATTGTGTTGTGCGAACACAAAGGCACAAAAGATAGATGACAGAAGAGACAAAACTGTTTTCTAACTCGGTAAGCAAGAGCGCTCTTGATTGACAACTTCTCTGATAAGGCCAGGTAACACAGTGAGCTGTTGCAGCCAAGAGTCAAAGCTGACTCTTCCTCATTCCACAGACTGACAACAGAGCATGATGACATCTTGCATGCACAGAGCAGACACACATCAAACACACATGCGCGCAAAACTGGTGTAAAACTCCCCCTTTTCCTTTCAAACTAGAACACCAGTGTGATGTCAGCGTTACCTCCAGTCACGTACTTGCTATGCTGCATTAAACTTCACTATATTCCAAAGTGGAGCACATATAAGCTCTTTTGGATGTTCAAGTGTGCAGCGTATGGATTCCATGCTTCCCCTGAGAAACATAAGCTGCTGCACACACACAGAACCAGACCCTCATCACACATGTTAGCCTGCACAGACTCAGAGACACACATGTTGTTCAGGGGAAGTATGGAATCCATACGCCGCACACTTGAACATGCACTTACCCAACAGCACCTCTTTCAACTTTCACCCTTGGTTACCCTCAAACTTCAACCCCCCAACTCTGCATCCCACCACCCCCTGACACACAAACCCTATTTTTCTCTTGTTTCCTGGCCCTAAATTCCTCAGTGCAGCCCTGCCAGGTTTTAATAGAGGCCTAGGCTCGTAAGGCGGCCTGTAAAGGCGGTCCCATGGCTGGACTGGAGGCCCCAGCTCGGCTGGCCTAAACTTTATTGGGACTCGGTCACCTTGGGCAGCTATTCACACCACCAGCTGTAGCTCCCAGCCCGTAAAAAAAGCCAATCATAAAATAAAAAACAGGGAGGCTCTAAAATTCTAACTTTTACTGCCACCACCTCCCCCCAGCACCTTCAATGGAAAGCACAGAGGGCTAGCCTAAACTTAACCTACAACCCCCCACCCCCAGCCGCCTCACACCCAAGGCTGAAGCAAAAAACCACCAGCTTGGCTTTTTACAAGAGAGGAGAGACTTCAAAAAGAAGAAAAAAAGGGGGGCATAAAAAGAGGAATTTGATAAAAAACAGAGAAAGGGGCAGAGGGGGGAAGGGGGAGGAGAGGACACAGTTGCTCCTGAGGGCAAGTCTTGTTCAAGACCAAGCAGACCATTACGACCACTTCTGCTACAGCTGCTGTGACTGGCCAGCTACTTCTTCATTAATGATAGTAACAGAAATATGTCAGACATTTTCATTTGTTGACTGCTGCTCAAACATCTGTTTTTCATATGTGTTTTTATATTTGACAATTCAGAATCCACATTCAAATTCCTCCTTTGAAAGCCTTACTTTGCTGGAGGCAAAGATGTTTTCCATTAGTTTTAAGAGCGATCCCAAAGCCAAATGTGCAAATCAATCTAGAACCTGAAGTTTACGCCCGCTGAATGTTTCTACAGCAGTTCTCATATCTCCCTGGCCAGAATGTAACAAAGCAGCAGGGTCAGTGAGAGAGCAGAAACCCTCTGAACGTGCCATGAACCTCTGTGTTTATGCAATAATAACAGAAGCAAATGAGGCTCCAGACCGAGCGCTGACAACCCCATAGAAAAGGACAAACCATATGTGGCGTCAGCTAACGAACAGTGACTGACAACGTCTAAATGGAGAGAGAAAGCCAAAGCCAAAAAGAGAAAGGCCGTCCCGGAGAAAACTCGGACAGCGGTGAGAGAAAAAATACATCAGGCTCCGTCAACACGTTGAACCTGGTTCCTGCCAGAGAACATGACTCCTGTACCCGCCTCCCAGACTTCGCCTCATTCAGCCCGCTCCATCCAAATCCCCTGCACCACTTACCCCAGGGCGCCACAGTGAGAGGGCCCATTCAGGCAGCCGCCCTGAGCCCCTTTACCCAGTCTCCTCAACTCAGCTCATCACTGTTTAGAAAACAAAGCCCTGTGAAATGAGAGGCCCTCCTTATCAGCGCTCTGAGGCCTGGGGCGTCACAGCCAGCCGGGCTCCGCTTCATACATGGAGGACCTGCTGTCGCACCTGTCCGAGCAGCTCTGCCACTTTACCCAGGCCCGCATGGAGATGGCTGACCTGTACGAGAAAATGCACACACTGGGCAGCCAGAAGAGCATCAACTCCGAGGAGCTGGTCACCACACTGGAGGCCATCCTGCACAAATACAGCACCAAGTGTGTGACAAGTATTTTCACTTTGTAGTTTTTTCTAAAATTACATTTTTTAGTACTTCTAGTGCAGCAGCCTCAGACACTAATTTCTAGAATGATTTAAAACAAGTTGATTTAAATTAAAAACAAAAACATCCTGATGCAATGACGTTCTTTTAAGAAAATAAGGGTTTTACTACTCAATCATATAACACATCATCACAGAAGCATTTTTCTGCATAATGAGTACATTTACTTTTGATACTTTAAGTACATCGTACTGATGATACTAGTATGTAAGATTTTGAAAGCAGGACTTTTGTTATGAAGTACTTACTCAAATAAAGGCTCTGAACCTTTCGTCCAGCACTGAATTAGTGAGGAAACATGTAAAGGAGGGAGTGACATATTGAGGTTGGAGAAGGAAAACTTTCTGCTTAATCCAGCAAATGCAGGATTCCACCTTTTTCCCTGGAGACACGTCAGCGAAAATGTGTCCTGCGACTGCAGCAGGAACACAGACTGAGCTGCAGCCGGTCGCAGGATGACACACCACACATCACTAATTTGACCGTGCACTGAAGGGTGAAGGTGATGTCCTCATCTGCAGACCTGGAGAAATATCTGTGTGTGTGTGTGTGTGAGTGAGTGAGTGTGAGAGTGTGTGAGCTCACACTCATTCAAACTTAATTGCAAATGTATTCTCAGCATGACAACGAGACAGCTGCTTTCAGGTCACTACAAATTAGGTCAGCCACTGTCTTTGCATGTGTTTGCTTGTGTTCCTGTTTAACTACTAACCTCCTCTTCCTCACTCCCTCAGGTTCCACCATCCCATCCTGGGCCGTGTGGAGGAGGGCTTCCAGATGGAGGTGGACGTGGTGACCCAGTTACTGCGCTGCCAGGCCCAGGTGTCAGAGTGGAGTTTCCTGCCGGCTCTGCTCAGCCTGCACGGCGCCAACTCCAAGCTCACGTCCTGGGGTCAGCTGTTCCAGCGGCAGAAAGAGACCCGCAAGCATCTGTTCGGAGGTCAGTCCCAGAGGGCCGTGCAGCCTCCGCACCTGTACCTGTGGCTGCAGCGCTTCCAGGCGGTGCTCCTCGCCAAGTTCAGCTTCTACTTCCATGAAGCCCTGAGCCGGCAGACGGCCCCAGCCGACATGAGAGCCCTGACCGCCCGCACCACACCGGACTACCACGGCAAGATCTGCTCCTTCATCCGCAAACACGACGCCAGCAACGTGTCTCTGGTGTTCGACAACCGCGGCTCAGAAAGCTTCCAGGGCCACGGCTACCACCACCCGCACTCGTACAGAGAGGCGCCGAAAGGCGTGGAGCAGTTCCCTGCCGTGGTGTCCCTGCCGTCAGGCGAGCGGCCGCTCACGCACTGGCCCAACGTCATCATGATGATGGGAGACCGCGCCGCTGAGCTCAACACTCTGGACAAGGTGGTGCACTTCTACGACGATAAAGTCCAGAGCACCTACTACCTGACGCGGCCCGAGCCACACTTCACTCTGGTGGTGATCTTTGATGGCAGGAAGTCCGAGAAGGATCTGCACATTGCCGCCTTCCTGCAGGAGATCTCCGGCTCGCTGCGAAACTCCAAACCCTTCAGCACCCTCAAACCCGGATCGAAGGGCTGAGCTGCAACAGCACCTCCAATCATTTCTCACAAATAACTAAAACGCTTCATCTTCTCTTGGAAACTGTTTCTTGTGGTCCAACCAGCAGTCCTTTCTGTTGCTTTCAATCTTGTTTTGCCAAAAATGTTCCAGACCAAAGAGACGCGCCAGTTCAACTGCTCTGAATTCATGTTTCTCTGATTCTGAGGCCACGACGAACAGAATGCTGCTGGCTCTTAAAGCCTTTATTTAAGATTTACTAAGGATTTTAATTTGCATCAATTACTGTTTTAACATTTTTTATTTGTATTAGCTTGTATTTACGGTGCTTGATACAATTTGAATAAAGCTGAGATGATTACACAACCGGCCTCATTTCCTGAACATTAAATGTCATAAAAATTCAAATTCTGATTTTAGTGTCGACCTCAAAAACCCAGAATTTGTTTAATTTTGATCACCAGTAGAATCATTAAAATTGTTTATCAAGCAAAAATAATTCTTAAATGTGAGGATTAGCTGCTTCTCTGTTTTAAAGTAGCAGTGAAACAAATAAATACTAACAGACTGTTTATTAGACTAAACAAAGAATCGATTGACTGACGTATCAATAATGAAAATAATTGTTGAAGCCGTAATGTCATGATGCGTTCAGGGTCCTGGAGAGAGGGCTTTCTTTTTCTTCTGAAAACGTAAAACGTCACTAAGCTGCTAAACGTTACAGCTCGACCAAAGAGGCTTACTGTCGTACATATTGTGTTTGAACAATGGTGCAACTGCTTAATTAGCAAAAAAAAGTGAACCACAGAGTCTCCGACTACGAAACTTTGAAGTGAACACTGATTCAAACCAGCAAAGCGATTCGTGATTTCAAACTTAAGCCGACTGCTAGAAACTGGTCGGTTTTTAAAAGCTTTTACTCAAAGCTCCACACACTCCTGCTCCTCTACGCTTTGTCTTTTGCAATGAGTCTGAAAGAGGAAACCATTTCTCTCCTCAGGAGCACCAGTGTTAGTTGAGAACACCATCGTGTCAGTCTGGAGTCTAAAGTTTAAACAGACACAAACAGTTTAGGAAACCACAGATTTACAGAACACACCTGGAGGTTTATTGAGTGTTCAAACAAAACATTTAGCGACATTTCATATAAAGAAAGGTTAAATCGGTTAATGACTTGAATGCTAATTTATTCCGATTTATTTATAATATAAATACAACACGTTGATACAATCCATTTGGCTATATGAGCTCATCTTTAGGAAGCTCAGTTTTCAAATACAGCAACACTAACAGACAAAAACCATTTCCTTAATTATGAAACACATTCAAAGAAACCTCCCGTTGAGTTAAAATGCACCAACATGTTATGATGCTACATGCCAAGTACACAATCCTATACATCAAAGTGCAATGTCACAATGGGTTAATGCTAGAATTCATAATTCAGTAATCTACTAAACACTTTATTATTATTTCATTCAGAGTGCTGCTGCTCTTCGTTCAGGACATGCGTGAGTGGATTCACAACTCCCCAAAAAAGACAAGGATTAAAAAAAAGGCACTTTCACATACACACACACACACACACACACACACACACACACACACACACACACACACACACACACACACACTTTT
>JAPZEA010000002.1:15512985-15524118 GCA_029783685.1 Heniochus monoceros | reverse complement strand
TATTACAGTGATGGTGTGGTTAGTCTGATACAGGTGCAAATTCATTTTTCGCCACTGAGTGAAAATAATAACACAAAATAAATAAATAAATAAAACTGCACAGTGTGAATAAAAGCAGAAGCCAACATCCTGGCTGCGGCGTCTCATTATGCTCATTACTGCTCACCTCAGTGCGCCTCATTGTCCACAAGAGGTCAGACATTAACAGCACAAGTCATAGGCTAAATAGTGCACCAAATACCCCTGAAACCTCGCGCCAAAAGACAGGGTGCAGCGCTTTTCCCCATTTTATGTGATTCTGTTTTATTGTGCAATCGACATTTTGCGTTCAAAAACAGTCCCATGTGGAGAAATGGGTGGAGGCCGTTGACATCCACCCTCGCTATGTGTGACATCTTTTCTCTGTTTGATCATTTTAAGGCTTCAGTTTGCAATATAGTTGGAAAATTCTCCTCATAATTTGTTTTTTCAGTGCAGAGGTTCAACATTGTATTGTTTACTTCTCTCCACTCAAAGCCTACGGTGGACCTGACACCACTTGACTGAAAAATGGTTGTCACGCCTTCTCTGCTCAAGGAGGCAGGTTCATACAGTCACTCAATCCCCATGTCTCGGATACAAACGCTTGGCCCGCACTGAAGCTGTCTGGCTTTTTAGTTGTAACGCAACTCAACAGTTCGCGCAGACCTTTAGGAACCGGAGTGTAGCGGAAATCTGACTGTTCTGAAGGTGTGATGGCAAAAGAAGAACTTCCTGTTTAATATTATGTGCTGATTGTAACCTCAGCTGAAGTCGCGTTTCTTTTCTTTTCTTTTTTTTTTTTTTTCACTTTTCGAGAAATCTGGGAATATCTGAGTGCCAAGGTCTCCAAGGGAAGCGTGCGGTCAGTGGTTCGGCGGACTGGCTTTCCAAGCAGGAATGGCCACTGCAAGGCTCGATTACGTTGCTCCGTGGTGGACATACTGGCTGCACAATTTCCCTCACTTCAATTTCTCTTTCCAGTCGGTCGACAACACTTTCAACCCGGAGGAGGCGAGCTATCAGCAGGTTGGTAACCGCACTTGCGCGTAAAGGCGCACGTAGTTTCAAAAGAACAGTTATTGGGGAGCAACGACTTTCGAAACCAAAGATGAAATACACATTTAAATGTACAGTTAAACAGAGAGTAATCAAACTCATGTGTTAAGGGATTAAAGCCTTTCTTATTTTTCTTCTTTTTGGTTGTTTCTGTGATGCTTCAGCGTCGCTCCTTTGAAATGCTGTCAGGAAGTAAGAACCCATGTTTTGCGGATCTCACATGATCACACATGACCTGTATTAACGGGGCTATGAAATATTTCAGGCCTTAAACAATCTGTATATAAATCTCTGTATGCTTGGAAGTTGTACACACTGCTCAGAGGGACACAACTCATCCTTTGTTTTTCCTCAATCTTACTCTTTAAACACTGAGCTTCATCATGTATAGTACATCAGCAGACTGCAATTATAGTTTCTGTGCACTCTTTGTATGCAGTTTGCTACACTTTGTATGACTGCTCATTCTCCTTTGAAAACACATTATTTGTAGGAGATGGTTGTGTTCTGCTCTTTTCTATTTCCTTTTCATGATAAATTGTATGAGACATGTCCAAAATGAGGAAACTCTTTCTCCCAGTGTAAGAAAAAAAAAAAAAGTGTTTTTCAAACAAAATATTTTGATTTCAATCCATTTACGGTCATTTACTGTACAGTATGTGTCCCACTCTGTCATGTTTAGTGATGGGACTGACTGCAGGCAGCAGGACCAGAGTCATTATAGATAAAAGAGGCTGCATGATGGGACAAAAATATTGGATGCTCACGCTCGGTTGTTGTCATCGTTTTCCATCTGCACTCCATCACTTCATTATTATATCTTTATGTTATGGACTTCATTTTCTTCTCTTTTTGTCTGTTTGACTCGTCCTGCAATCCAGGCTTGGGTTGCAATGTTTTTGCCTACAAAGAAGTTGGATTTCTCCTCACGCAGTTTATTGCAATACAAAAAAAAAAGCGACCTAATATCACAACAAGATAATTTGAGGCCTAAATTCAATTAAAAATCGCTAACAAAGTTCATAGGAGCCAACAGTATCAACGCTGCCCAATTGAATTTATTCCAACAAAATAAAAGCTTTGTGTTTGTTTGTTTGCATGGCAGAAAGTACTGTTTATAAATCTAATTTTAAAAATTGTGTACGTATTTGTATAAGTGGATAATTTTGGCTCAGAAGGACTTACACCTGCTTTTTTTTTCTGGGTTATCTTTAAAAATAGCGCGAACCTGTGAATCCCCATGAAATATGAATTGAGTTTCTAAGTATTTGTCTGTGTGTGTGTGTGTGTGTGTGTGTGTGTATGTGGAAGTGTATATCCATGTGACACTGCATACTCCCATGTCTTCTATCAGTCCAGAAGCTATTACCAAGAACCTCCCAGATCCGACCCGTGTCCTTCACTGTACCTCTAGATCTCCATGTATCAAGGTCCATCTGGGTCAATGAATCCCAGCAGTGTCACACTGGCTCAGCTGAGCACCAGTCAGTGAGGGGTGAAGAGCGCCATGTTGCCCTCACAGACACTCTTGGTAGTCTTCGACACACACTCGTGTTCTTTATTTGACATGTCGGTCTGTCATCCGGTTGGGAGGAAGTGGAACGAGCAGAGCAGCTGCGGACACATTACCATAAAGCTTTTTTGTTTACTGGTTAATTAAATTAGACAGACATCACTCTTAAGCCTACTTTATACAAACATCCATTTGGGGAGATGAGAGATCAATAACCTTCTGGTCAATGGGCGCAGATACTGTAGTTGTTTTCTCCCTCTTTCCTCCTCCCTCTCATGCATCCTTTGCCTTGTTATGACATTGCAGCGGGTGGAAATTGAAGTGCCGGCATGTCTAATTACAAAACAATGGAGTGGAAAATTAGAGGAGAGAGCGGAACTAGCAGCAGCGTGCGTATGAAAGGCCTGAGTTATAGTGACGGAGAATCTGAGCAGGGTTGAAACCACTGTGAAACTCCACACAGTGCGACTCTTGGCTCGCCAACAGTGTCCTCAAAAACCAATGATAAGCAAATCATTGGATTAAGGTTTCGGCCTGGGTGCCTGTGAAGGTAGGGCAGCTCAGCCTGCACCGTGTCTATATTGACCTATTTTGCTGAAGGTATACTGGTATGACGACACATGTATTTTCTTCTGTTCATTTGGGCTGATTGGCCTTTTTTTTGAGGCCACCGTTGATCTTTGCAAAGCACCAGACCAGCGACACAGTGTTTATTACCGTATGTCAGCCTGCCTCAGGTTGAGCGTCTAATCTCATTTCTAATTGGAATATACTGACGAGTGAAACAGAGAGCTGGGCACGGCATAGCTCGAAACAAAGTTGGAACAATGAAGGACTGTGTTAGAATAATATGCAAAAGAATATCATTTAAATTCAGTCACAGTGTCAATGTCATCCAAATGGAATAATTAGTCGCAGACGCTGTAGTTGAGGAATAGCTGTGCTTAGTCAGCCATACAGACTTTCTTAACTCATTGGCATTAAAACTTAAGTGCTAATTATTTGCAAGTAAAATCAAGGTCATGCTTTTCTTTGATTGTCTTTAAACCAGTGTAACCAGGAGCTCAGTGCTTTGAGTTTGAGCCCACTAAATTTAATGTTCCTAGCAGTGATCACCACTATAGGGGAGCCCCAGCTGGGATTTTTTTTTTTGCAGCTTGTGGTTCCTCCCTCTGCAAATAAGTGATCTTACATTTGCTGAGGTGAATTCCCTTTCATCGGCCTTGTTTCTATTGGAGGACAGTAACTCCTAACAGCTCCCTGATTTCCTTCCAACCTCGCCCTTTTTGAGGATATCCTTATAAAAAAAGGTGCTGAGGATCAAATAAGATGTTCTGTTTCTCAACCTCGTAAATCAGCCTCTCATCGTCCGTGTTGACTGCTGACTGGAGGAGAAAGGGAAACATCAAGGACATCAGCCTCGATTGTTACCTGTTTTGACCCATTTTGAAGAGGTTGTTGGAGTACAAGTATGCGAAACTTCGCAGAAATAGAACCAGAATAGCCTGTTCGCTGGTGCACAGAGCAAGTTAGGATATAGCCGCTGTGTAAAACTGAAACAATCTGATGTTGGCTGGTTCATGAAAATATGAGTGTGTGTTTTTCAGGGCATACAATGCAGAGTGGGCTCAGTCTTTGAATGGAAGAAACTGAGTGTTACACCTGACCTATGTTACATCTGAACCCGTTCTCCCCATTCTAATATATTCTGAAATATTATTGTCAAATGAGATTAAAAAAAACAACCAAATTGTATATTAATTATACCAGAACTGCAGATTTTTATTACTACAGAGGAATTTTATTATCATGCATTTCCGCACAATATAAACTTGGGTGTGCACACACACGGAGACATCAAACGGACCCCCCTGTGTATGTGCGGTGCCTGTTTGACAGCGCAGGCGGTGCTGCTGCTGGTGCACAGTCAGACCACCCCGCCGCATAACATGCTGCTCTATTTAATTTGGCTCTTTAATTATAAGCCCCTGGCGGACTGCAGGAGCTCTGGCTCCTGGCTGCAGCGCAGCTTCATGTCTTCCCAGTGAAAGCTCCGTCAAAAGCCTCCTCACGTGGCTTCCCTTGCAGAGCCGCGTGCGACGCGTGAGATATAGCCGGGCCCTCCTCCCGCCTCTTCCCCGCTCTCACGGAAGCTTCTGTGTTGATGCCGCCTGTGGTGATGGTGAGGAAGAGCTTGGTCAGTGGGTCAGCGATTCCATGCATTAACTTTTTCTCTCTCTCTCTCTCTCGTCACGTTTTCCCGCCTCATGCGCCTCTTGCTTGCACTGACAGGCATTTTTTTTTCTCTCACTCACTCGTTTGAATCACAGACCACGCAAGAAGCTGACTCGATCTTGACTCTGCAACATCTGTCCCCAACTCATCGGTTCAGGGCACACATCCGCTCAGGGTGTGTTTCAGCTGGAACGTGACTCCGTTGTTAAACACACTGTTACATCTCTCCTCTCATCCGCTGCGCTTTCCAAACGACGCTGAAAACAGATAGCGGATTATAAACCCGGAGAGGCTGCATCTCTGTTTCTGATAAAAATCACGCAGCCCTGAAACGGATGTTTTTCAATCCATGTTTGACAGAGCGCACGTGCCAGACATGAAGCAGCCACAAGTGCAGAAGTCGGGATATTAAACTTAAGATTTCAAAACATATTCTGGGGTTTCTAAATTATAGCTATCCACCGTGATCATCTAATACGGTTCCTCCTGATAACTGCATGAGTTGGTGTGTGATGCAGCGTCGGTTTGGAGAGGTGCTAGAGGCACAAAGACACAATTCTATCAAGTTCCTGTGATATTGACCTACTTACACAAGCCCAAGTTAATGAAGTCTACTGCAAACACCCCAGTGCTGCCCACGGATTGGCCATGTTCAGTAGCACACAATAGTTATTCTTACTGGTCACAGCCTATATAATTTTCTGTTGCAGCACAACACACACTGCAATACTCCATGAAAGCAAACCATTTGCCATGTTTATAAACTACACCACAAGGGCAAACAAACACTATGGTCAAATCAACTGTTGGCTATCTGTAGTTGTCTCTCATTGTCCTGCAGTTTAAGGTGAACGAGCGACAGTAAGAGATGAAGGACAGGAGAGAAACAGAGAGGAGAGGAGCTCACGTTTCTCTGCCTGCCTCTAGTCCCAGGCAGATTAGTGCTTGCATGGGTAGGCTGAGTTTAAGATATAATTTAAAATAAATGAAGACATCTAAAATCCTATAATTGCCACGTGTGGAAGTTGATTGATATTACAGGCTACCATTAAAAAAAGAGCAACGCTGCCTATCACATAATTGATTGGTGGTTCCAGTAGCTCTTTGCAGCCTGTGTGGATAGGCTACTCAAACCTCCTGCAATGTTTGCATGAAAAATATAGCACTGAATATTGTGTTATGCTTTTCATCAACCACGCTGAGGAATTTGACCACACATGGCAATAATGCTATGATCACAATATAACAATAAATGTAAGAAGAATCTGTATATTGTGCAAAACAGAGCACAGAGTCTGCAGCGTTTACATTTTAACTGTATTAACCTTCCCACTCTGACGCCTGAAGCATGCAGGTGATAGTTTATTAGCTTCCGGCCATCACTACTCCAACGCAGGCTGTAAAACGCGTTGTTAATTGACAGTGTTTACAGCAGGGTGGCTCTAGGGGTCATTCATAAACACTTACTGTACATGTGAGCCTTCAGGTGGACATGCAATGTGTTTGGGTGGAGTGGGGGGTTGGGCCACTGACTGTCTGCATGTAAGCTCTGGGAGAGGTGAGGCTCAGGCCTGTGTCTGTTGGGTCTGTCTGTGGCTCTGCCATGAGTCAACAAACCACCAACACGTGCTGGCTGAGGGATTATCGAAACATCTGAGCTAAAACAAATACCTTGTGCAGCAAAGGGCAACACGCAGCAACACAGGGACAAGCCTGCTGCACTTGCTCATGATTTTCAAGGCTGAGTAGATTAAAGCAGTGTGTCATGGCATGCATTTTGGATGTCAGAAATTATTTGAATGTTTGACATTTCTCCATTGTACCCATAATTGTTTTTGCTTATTTTGAATATTTAACTTAATTTGCATATAATTTGTCATTCTGGACGCCTCTCTGCTGGACTCTACTGTACACTGAGTGGTTAGTGCAACATTACAGCAGCCCAGTGCTCACATTTGAGGCTTTTCCCTTGCAAAAACGTGACTCACAATTCTCCGACTGTTGGTGGCGCATGAACAGCATTGGCTGAGACTTGGTGCCACCTCATGCCCGGGGAGCTTCCCAGTCATGTTTGTAAACACAGATCTGACTTCGGATTGTTGTATATTTCAACACGAGACTGCGGATTTGGTTCGGGCAGTAACCGTGTCAGGAGTCCATGCATGTGAGGCTGCGGTCAGGTGTCGTGCTGTTAGCTGGCGCTGGGCACGGTGCCAGGGGAGCGAGGCTATTATTGGAGCGGAGGAGGCAGCAGACCCCGCAGACACGTGAGGCCGTGTCTCAGCTCATCCACAACGCATGACTAGAAGTGAGGGAGAGAGGGGTGGGTGGGGTGTTGCGAGGAAAGCGAAACTTCAGAAACAACCACGAAAAAAAGGGAAAAAAACTCCACATATTCTCACGCTGCCAAATAAATACTGGATTACCATGACGCAGGAATTATGTACAAAAAGTAGCGTTTCTTTGGTGCCTCTGGTGGAAGGCTGCCTGCTCTGTTGCTGTGCTACCAGCAGTATTTTTAGCGCCCACTTTATCCGCTTGAGCGCACCATTACGCATATTACACTCAGGATGAGGCAACGACGCTGCAAATTCTCAGAGCTGTTCTCTGCTGCCCAGAGGTCGTGCAGCATTACATCACATCATACCCAAAGTTGTAGAGTAGCAGAACGGTTTCTAAGGAAATATGGATGGGCAGCTTAAGCTTATGATGCCATTTATAGTTCATTTAATTCAGGCAACAGCTTACACTGGGCTACATGTGTGGCACACAAAAACGAATGCCACTTCTTATCAATATCTTAATGACATTATATGCTTTAATTAGGAGCTTAAACTTGAATCACATGACCACAAACTCTCAGCTCAGAGGTCTCATGTTCATTCCTTCCCTTGTCTGCAGGAGGTGGAGTCATCCTGTATGCCGGCTCCTCTGGCAGTTCCAGCCCCAGCCCTGGCAGCCCCTCCAGCGGGTACCAGACACAGTCGCCGTCTTCACACTCCCAGCCCTCATCTCCAGAGGAGGTTACCTTCACAGAGATTGGGGCATTGAAACAGAGGGCAGGTGGGAGCACCACCCCATCCTCCAAACTGGTGTTCCAGTTCCCAGAGGTCTACAGTGGCCCTTCAGCAGCACCCACTCCACAGCATACCTATGCACACCCCATCGCAGGAAAAAGGCCATGCGGGTTCCCAGGAACTTTCACAAGTTAGTGCTTCCTCAATGTCCATATGTATAAAGATTTCTACCTTGATCTAAGTTTTTGAAGCTTACGTGTCTGTTTATCCTTCCTCAGAGACGGGTGGAATGGTCCTGCTTTGCAAAGTCTGTGGGGACATTGCATCTGGTTTCCACTATGGAGTGCATGCATGTGAGGGTTGCAAGGTAAGCCCCTAATCAGAAAAGTCAGGTCAATGATCATCAATGTGGAATGATTCAACAATGTGCTGCTTTTGGTGCACCAGTTTCATGCGATTTGGTTTTTTTTTTGTTTGTTTGTTTCAGGGTTTTTTCCGCCGCAGCATCCAGCAGAACATCAACTACAAGATGTGCGTGAAGAATGAGAACTGTCTGATCATGCGCATGAACCGCAACCGGTGCCAGCACTGCCGCTTCAAGAAATGCCTCTCTGTTGGCATGTCAAGAGATGGTGAGACATCCTGACACATTTTTATCGAGCGAGAGATTCTTGTTCAGTTCTGCCAGGATGCCACAGTGCTCTGATTAGCCAAAGCAGCAGGGAAATGGGCAGCCCGAAAGAGGCACAGCACTGATATGTAGGTCTGTGTGAAAAATGTAATGCGGAAAGTCTTTTGAGGTCATCGTGCCAGTAGCTCAGTCACTCACTTTACCAGCAGACCTGCACCTGCTTCGCCCTTCTACTGTGCCACTGCTCTGCCAAAGATTACCATCTGGCCTTGTGTCACTCTCTTAAGTTTCTGTCTTTCTCCTGCCCTTTGCAGCATCCTCCCACAACACTGTTACCTCTGTGCTCTTGTTCAGTAGAGCCCCTCCCACCGCATGTACCCACCATGTTCCCTCAGCTCTCCTACATCTCCCCCTCAGACAATGATTTATGAGAAGAGGAGCCTTGAAGTCCCCGAAGCTATCTATCATCTAGAAAACTGCAGCAAACACAAGAATTATTTTAGGAAATTGGAACAGTGTCAACTTGATTACCTTGTGTATGCCCAAAGAACATCTTACTGCAATTAATGAGGGATAGGGCAACAATTAAGCAAGGGATGCAGAAAGCAGCTAGATGTTGTGACAGGAGTTATCAGGCGTGACGCTCACATCACCTAGTTTTAGCTCTGATAGCTTAACATTGATTGATCACCCATCATCACAGATTAAGAAAACAGCTGGGCTGACCTAGAAAAACAATAGAGAATTGGGCATATAGTGTACCCATACATCATGACCTACTTGGTGTAGTTTGCTCGTCTTCTTCCTCTCTGTATGGTTTCTGCTTATCTCCACCCTCCAGTACCCAGCATTTCCTAATCTAGTAAAGAGGTTAGTGTTATTTCTGCATGTGCTTGACACTTCTGGTGCACAGAGAAAATAGGGTGGCAAAATACAACTCAACATGAGAACAAAGAGTCAGGTCGACCCTCTTAGAGGAGATTTTTGAAAGCGTCAAGGACCACAACCTAGAAACCCCTTTTTGCTCTGTTTCAGTCATTACGAAAACAGGAAAACCGCATGCAACTGCCTGCAGCCCACAATAAATAGTATACCCTGATTTCACACCAGGCAGCTGTGTAACTTTGGCTCTGCAATATAGGCAAATATTTAAGTCCGTTGGCATGATGGCACACTTTTCTTCCTCTAACCAGAGCATCATTTCTAGAGCAACAGCTCACTAGTCCGCTTTTGCTTCTTTTTAACCATGATGAAAGGGATTAATCTCATGCCACATTATTGGCCCCATCCTCATCAAGGGATACTGCAGGCAACCAACAGATTACTGTTTATTTGGTAAACACAGCAATATCTGCTGTGCATATTAATGGCCCAAGTAAATCACTTCACTTGACCCAACAAAGTATCATTATGTTTTTATGTAAATATATTTAATATATGTGCATTGCTTTAGAAATATTACTGCTGCTGTACAGGTTTTCTGGTGCACAAAAATCAAGTATCCTACACTTGCAAAAGTCTTTGAAGCTGTACCAGTTTTCTGCCTCATCGAACTCCACCTTGCACCTGCACACGCACACACACCTCCCACACACACAGACACACGCTCTCACTTTCCACGCATCACCGTCTGTCACATCAGTCCTCTTCATGTTCTCACTACTCTCCTCTCCACTCAGTTCTGCACTTCAAGCACACCTCTCTCATCCTTCTCCCTCTCACGAGCTCAGTGCCGGTGACATCACGCTCACGTTGCCCCACTGCCCTACTTACAAATGGAGGGAGGGAGCAGGAGAGGAAGGAGACAGGGGTGGATAGAGGAGAGGATGAGGCAGATGGTAGCAGGGGGTCTATAAATAGCCTCTCCAGCTGATGGTTACTGTGGGAAGGGGGATGGGGATACGGATGAGGAGAGGGAAGTTTTCATCTCACAACTTGCATGATTCTCCTTGAAATCATTCAACACTTCAGGGGGGTTTCGTGCTTTTGGCATGTGCGTATAAGGAGGTATAATGGGTAGCTGTTTCACCATGCTTGGCTTTAGTTCATAGCCAGCACACTGTAAGATACTATAGCAGTCCTGTGTTTCCTGCTTAGGACCACCGCATAAAATCATTTGTCTTGGTCGTCACTGGAGTGATTTTATGTTTCAGGGAGCATCCTGTCTAAGCAAAGAAAAAAACTGGGGATAGCATTTACTTTTTAAAAATCTGAAAAAATAGAGCAGAAAATATGTCCAGGATAAATGTCCATGTTGTCACAGTGACTGGAAACTGATCTGTCCTCACTTCTTGTGTCTTTCCTAGCTGTGCGTTTTGGCCGCATCCCTAAGAGAGAGAAGCAGCGACTTCTGGATGAGATGCAGAGCTACATGAACAGCCTAAATGAGTCGGCTGCCATGGAAATGGACTCCTCTGCAGTGAGGGACACTCCCACCAGCCCAGAAGATGGCAACTCAAAAGAGGCCATTGGGGCCATCTCCAGAGCCTACCGTGACATCTTCACCAGCAGCAGCAGCAGCAGCCAGGAGAGACCAGCCAAGAGGGCCAACATCACTACCCCCACCACCAACCCCGTCTTATTCTCTTCTGATTTTCCTCATTGCTTTTCCCAATATGATACCCTACAGTAAAACAAGTTTGAAAGGATTTTTTTTTTCA
>JAPZEA010000002.1:15498795-15509809 GCA_029783685.1 Heniochus monoceros | reverse complement strand
TAATAACACAAAAGCCAGTACTCAGTTTTAATTTGATTTACTTATTTATTGGTTTTTTTAACTGGGACAGTGCACATGAATAAACATTGCTGTAACTACACCAGAGATGGCCAAAAAGGTTGTTTTATATCTATCTGTTCTGTCCCTTAATCAGAATATAACAGTTAGTGACATAGTTCATAAGCAGGCATAGCAATAATAAAAAGAGACGGAAAGAAAGAAGATTAATGTCAGTAAAACTCATCAGTTTGCTCTATTGTTAAATGCCAGTTAAAACGTGCAACACAGAAACACACACATGAAAACGGAGGAATATTTCTAACATGGGGAATATTCATGTTAATAGAGATATGCACAAAACAAGACAACATTGTTCTACAATATTAGGAACTAATTAAAACATGCAAATCAGAATCATATAGTACACAGCCACATATTAAACAGCTACCCATACATGAAGAAACACATAAATCACTGTGGCACAACAGAAGCAACCACACAAAGTGTTCGCCCACTTCTCGAATATGTGCAAGGTTAAAGTTCTGTTCTTGTGCAGCGTTAACAGAGAACTCAGACTGAATAAAAGCCCTACTAAAATGCAACAAAGTTAAAGGAGAAGGTTGGCGTTATTTTGTAATTTTCTTGTTGTCAACAAATCCCATGAAAAGAAATTGAAAACACCAAAAGCAGCAGTAGTTGCTCTGTCTTTCTGACTTCTCTACTCTTGTCTGCAGGCATTTCAGCTCCTATTAAAGATGTAAATCTTCTAAAATGGGTCACAAATATATAGTTTTGTTTTAAAAAAAAGTCTCAGTAACATGCTACAACAGCTGGGTCCTGTAATGTTTAGCAAACGTCACTCAAGCATGAGTAAGTAGCGCACTAGTTGGGGATTATTTTCGGCGGTGGATTAATTTGTGTTTTGAGAGTATTTATGGCAGCAGGATGGTGTATGTGAGACTGAATGCCGTGTGTGTTCGTGGTAATTAAGTAACACGTCACCCAGTGCAACAGTGTGGCTCTGTGGACCTTTCTTGGGAATTATCATGTAGAGTTACTATTACCCTTTTGGACAAATCATATGCACACTTGCTCATTATATCCAGTGTACTTAAGAATAAAAGCCAGTTCACTTCTGTGTATTCCTTAAGTCGTACAGTATCAACAGGCCATCACTAAGCAGCAGCTGAAAGACGGATATCGTAGCTCCAGACCGTTATTACTTAGGGACCATTAGTGATGACTGACTATGTGTCAGTTCATGTTTAAGAGAAAGGGAACCTGTATATAATACATAGCAAAAATCTGAAATGTTAAGGTAATTGTGTATCACTGTTTCACAAACATGCCATCTGCATTAGTACTGCAATGAGACCACTATTTTAATGTGTCACTTGTACACAATAGGATGCATTCTGTCTCTTACTATTTTAACCGATCTTCCAGAAAACATTTGACAGACCTTGGATTTAAATATGACAATGTCATAGGTCAGTGGCATTTTATATAATTTCACGAAAGCATTGTGTCTGCATCACTATATCGTATCACATCTGGACTGGATGGAGATGCTCCATGCATGTTGGGTTTTGTAGTTCCTTTGTTTATTTCTGTTGCTGTAAATATTATGTTACCCCAATGTCTATGTATCAATGACTGAACTGATATGATGGATCGGACAGCTGAGTTCGGCGTAAAGAAGAATGTATTGACCTTCCTGTACTAGGTGGGGGTTTGGCCATGCCAAGGGGGCTTTGCACAGGAGAATATTTAGTAGGGATTCTCAGACGGTTTAGAACCACTTCCTGCTATCAGATGATGTAACCAACCAGCATAATCCCTGAAATCACCAGCACTCACTCCACATGCACCCTTCCTCTGCCCCCAATGTTTGTCATACAAACACAAGAGATATTTTTGGGTGGGAGATAGTATTTGATTGGTCCTCTCACTGTTTGCTTGTTTGATTATGGTTGATTGAGGACATGTTGTACATTTTGTAAATCTTTATTCCTAAATAGAAATGATATAAAGTTCGAATTATGTATTACTCTGCTTGTGTGTCCTTCTTTTGAGTCCTTTCCTGCGAAATGCAGTTAGGAATATGTGCTTAGTAGTTGGATCTCATAAGCAAGCAATGCAGCTGAAAGTGTATGTGTATATCGGCACATCTGAACAAAGCTAGATGTACATTGCCATTATCTAACACAGGTCCATATCCTGTGTGCTATTGTGTGCGCATTGTTAGACGCACCTAGACTGAATGCCTTCATAGCTACAAATCTGTGTTGGAGTACAACGACGTAGTACATTACCATTATATTACACGTCTGTACAATAAATGGAGTTTGTGTGCCTATTTCATCAGAGGACATGGCAAATCTACAAGGCATTTTTCTGGAAGTAGCTACTTCAAATAACGAACTGAATCCAACCTTGAGAGGGCCCTCCGAGAAAGTTGCGACACGGGACGTCTGGCAACATGGAACAACTTTCTCTTACCCCTGGAAATCAAAAGGCAACGTAGGGCTGCCACCTTGTGGTGAAATATAGATCCCGGATCCCGGAAGTGGATGGTCTGTTTGCTGAAGGCACGCTTGACTAGCATGTATTTTACTCCGTATCTCAGTTGAGTGTTATGTTATCACTTCTGTCCGTCGTGTAACTAACATTGGACCGCTGTCAAACGGCACGGTAATATATATCACAGTACAGTACAGTACAGTGGAAACGTATGGTCGTTGGATAGTGACGCAAGTTAAAACGACTTTATCTTAACGTTAGTACCTGGTTAGCTTGTAGGCTAGCGTTAGCTAAATAACAATAGTATTCAGGTACATTTAAGCATTATCAATGACGTATAAGTAAAATGAACTGAATTGTCGCTAATCAAGATTTCCGGCACTGATGCAGCTAATTTTGCTAGTTACGTGTCAATGCCGTTTTTGTTGAGTTGCTAAATTCCTGAAAGTAAAACCTTGTTAGCCGAGTTAGCTACGAATTAGCTTGGCGAATTACTAACCGAAATTATTCAGTGGTAACGTAAACGCTCTTCTTTCTGTGCATTCAAGCCTGCTTGTTCACTGCGTCTCCCCACAGGTGCTGAGAAATAGAAGGAGAAGAGTTGAAAACACCCCTCAGGTTTGACCTCAAGTGGGTGCAGTTTATCACACCATGTTGGTGACAGCATACCTTGCCATCATTGTCCTGCTTGCCCTGTGCGTTGCCCTCGAGCTCACAGCACGCCGCCTCACCCCACCTCAGTCTGCTCCTACTGCTGTAGCCAACCCAGTTTTCCGTCGTTTCCAGAGTATATTCCTCCTGGCATACCTTTTGGCTTTGTGGGCAGACTGGCTCCAGGGTCCTTACCTCTACAAACTGTACCGCCACTACAGCTTCCTGGAATCCCAAATAGCCATCTTATATGTTTGTGGTTTGGCCTCCTGTGTTCTGTTTGCTCCCTTTTCAGGCTGGCTCTCTCAAGCCTTGGGCCGCAGACAGACATGTCTTCTTTTCTGCCTGTCATACTCTGCTTGTTGTCTCACCAAGCTGTCCAGAGACTACTTTGTGCTGATTGTGGGCCGGGTCCTGGGGGGTCTGTCCACGTCCCTGCTCACCACCGCATTTGAGGCCTGGTACGTGCACCGTCATGTAGATGTCCACGATTTTCCCAAGGAGTGGATCCCCAGCACCTTCACCAAAGCTGCTACCTGGAACCATGGGCTTGCTGTTGGAGCAGGGTTGGTGGCTAACTTGCTGGCTGAGTGGCTCCACCTGGGGCCGGTGGCTCCCTTTCTCCTGGCTGTTCCTTGCCTGGCATGCTGTGGCTGGGTTGTGCTAACAGACTGGGGCAAGGAAGAGGCCGAAGGAGGTTCCGGAGGGGACAAACAAACACTGATTCTTGGCACTCCAAATGGAGGTGTGACCCGTTTGTCTGCGAGGGCCCGGTTCTCACGCAGCTGCCATGATGGGTTGCGCTGCCTGCTGTCAGACAGGAGAGTCATGCTCTTGGGTGGAGTGCAGGCTCTGTTTGAAAGTGTCCTATACATTTTTGTTTTCCTGTGGACCCCAGTACTGGACCCTCACGGGCCTCCGTTGGGAATAGTATTCTCTTGCCTGATGGCTGCCAGCATGGCCGGCTCTCTGCTGTACCGCCTAGCCACTTCCACACGCTACCGTCTACAGCCTGGCCACGTTCTCTGCCTGGCTGTGCTGATGGCCTTCTTCTCCCTCTTCATGCTGACCTTCTCCACTGCCCCTGGCCAGCCTAGACCTCATGAATCCTTTTTGGCCTTCATGCTACTAGAGCTGGCCTGTGGCCTCTACTTCCCTTCAGTCAGCTTTCTCCAGGGCAGGGTGATCCCAGAGGAGAAGCGGGCCGGTGTGCTGGCCTGGTTCCGGCTGCCTCTGCACCTGCTGGCCTGCCTTGGGCTGCTGGCGCTTCATGGGGAGATGTCAGGAACAGGCGGAGGGGAGGGTGGCAGTGGTACCAGACACATGTTTGGAGGCTGTGCAGTCATGATGCTCGCAGCTTTGATGGCTGTCGTCAGTCTGTTCACCCTGGGCAGAAACGATACAGATTTGAGACTGGAAGGAACCAGGGGGGAGGGGGAGATGTACTGAGGAGTAAGACTACATATCCATTCATGCCTGACTGGTTTCAAATGTATTGTGCCAGTTTTGTGTATCTGAAAGTAGAAACCTCACTGTTCCACTGGAGTAGTCATAAGTGTACATTTTACCAAATGTATCAGTGAAGGAAATCAAAGTCCAAAGCAGGTGTTTTGTTAGATTAAAACGCAATTGAATTTTAATTTTTATATGTTTGCCTTGTTACTTCTTTGTTGTTGTTGTTGTTTTTTTGTTTTGTTTTTTTGTTGGGGGGGCAGATTTTTACTAATCCTATCTGTATAGGAATGCTTTGGGAACATATCCAGCCATATCCACCTTCATTTGTCAAGTAAATTTCTGGAAGCTTTGTCAGATATGTCCAAAACTCCTGTATCATTCCATTAATTATTCCATATAACATGTTATTGCCTCATAGTGTCCACCTATGGGGAGATGGAGTCATGTGTTTGACAGGATATAATTAATGTCACCTGTCAGTATCCGCTTGAGGATCAGTAATGTAGTAGTTTTATCATATGTTTATAAACAGACGTGAACATATGTGAGTTTATAGAGCTCAACGAATGTCCAAAGAAATAAAGTCATGACTAATATTGAGACCAGTATCTGAATGTCAGTTCTTGCAGTACTTCTTCCACGATACTTTGATTTCTTTGTTTTTTCCAGCATCTGTGTAAGAAAAGAGCAGTCAGTAGGTCAATTTTACTTTGAATGCCTTTGCCTCCCTCATATACAGGATATTATCTCTGTAATGTCTTAATATTTCTGTTCTTGACACTTTTAAATAAAAGTGTACATATTGTACATGAATATCTAGTTGTTTTATATAACTGGTATTCCTGTTTTGTGGCATATTGATGTTTTATAACTGTTCAGTAATATCAGTTGGGGTTTCCAAATATTCCACAATGGTGCAATATCAAATATTTTATTGTATTTTTAAAGGGAAACTGTATTCCCAGTAAACACTGACCAAGCAGATTATAACTACTTTTTGTTGTAATTCAAAATTAACAAAACAGCATTAAAGTCTCATTCTGCACCAATCATTTTTTTAAAAATACAACTTGTGTTTCAGGACAAGAACTCAATGTTCACTGGCATTCAGTGTGAGTTGTAAATCTGGAATTCTCACAATATTTTAGCCCCTGCAATTCCCCCCTCTCAGCTTTACTGCAGAATATATTTCTAGATTTCTCTAAACAGGCTTCCATCCTCCCCATTTTTCCTGGTGCTGTGGTACAGTCCCAGCTTTTCTCTATGGTGCAGCTTCACCTGGATGCTGCTAGAACATCCCTCTGTGGGTGAGGGAGGGGTATCTGCACGAGTCTTAACTGCGTTGTTTTGGGATTACATCACTACATCGTCAGAGGGTATTCAGTCCGAGCAGGCAAGAGGAGCATTATCAGTCCAAAGGTCTCTTCTCACAGTTCAGCTAGACTCTGCAGGAACTATATCATTCAGAAAGGAGACACCAGAGCCCCATTGACTGGTTGACATACAGAACAGAACAACCCACTGCAGGACGACAGAGGGCCATAATGACACAGGGCAAGGTATGATCTTGCTTTAATCGTGTCTCTCAGTTAATCTTTTTTATGTCTTCATCTACATTTAATTACGGCAATTAGAAACAGTTCTGTATTTGGAATTTCTGTATGGGGCGCAGCTTGTTATGTAACAGTTATGCTTGCCTACTCCATCCCTTTAAGCTTGACAGCAATGCAGGCTGTCCAGCTGTGAATACTACCAGAGTTAGTCATTATAATGAATGGTAACTCGACCTTGGCTCGTGGGTTTTAATGTCTGAGGATTTTTGTCCCGTAGCATAGTATTCCTACCCAGAAAATCCCACAGGATTCATGAGCTGTTATGCAGAGTAGTTTATGAATGGTATCTGAATCCTGCTGTAATTTTTTCATTTACTCAGACATATATTTTTTGTGTTGTTCAGTTTTAGGCTGCCTGTGTTTGAGTGAAATGCGTCACTGCTTTCTAACCACGTTGCGTCACCATGACAACCCATCTCTTTCTGCACCTCTGGTGAATAGTGCTATTAAACGCTGCTGTAACACACCCCCAGTCACATTATTCCCTCCAGATAGAACAATTTTGGAGGATTCAATATGGCTGGAACACTGGTATGTGTTTTTTCTCGTGTGATCTGGGATTTTCAAGCATCGCCGGTTAGCTATTTATGACGAGAACCCGATGCTCTGTGACCCGAAGCTATGCTAATAACAACGCGAGGCACAAACTGGCGCTAACTATAGCCTAGCTACTTTATATCAATAGCGTCTAACTGTTATCATATCATAATTAAATGTGCTATACTTGCAGTTGTGAACACTGTAGACCGGTAAAAAAAAAAAAGTTTATTTGTCATTAAATTTGAAGCTGAAGTAGTTGATGTGTTTGTTGTGTAAGTAAAGTGTAAATTATTAACAGCGGTTTATATGTCAGTTGACGGTGACGCTATCACTGCTGTGAGCTGAAGTTTCAGTTGAAGTGGCAGAGATGAAATGTCAGCTGAACTGAAGTGCTGGAGATGGTTAAGTCTGTGCATTGTGTGTGTGTATAGTTTACAACTGTATATTTTCAGGGGGAGATGCATGTATGTACTGTATGTGTTACATCACACTAGTTATTTTCCTCACAAACTGGGGAGCAGTATCTAAAATAATATGCAACACTGGCAGTATCTGAAACATTTGACACTCAAGACTGGACATTTTAAGTTCAGGTTAAATGCTGGGGATTTTTTTTCTTCAATATTGATTTACTTTCACCTAACATGAGTCACAGACTATAATCTAAAAGATAACAAATTGTTCATCTTTTGGCCTATTAGCTGTTACTTGCAAATAAGACCACTAATGGCTCCTCCAGTGGACAAGCCTTGGTGTCACCAGCTCCTCCCTCCTATGAGGAAGCCACTGCAGGTATGACAACACCTTGTCCCTCTATATTTAATCATAAAGTCAGTGTGTCAGTATTTAAAAAAAAATGTTCATCATGTTTTGGGATGATGTTGTAGTGATGGGATTTCATAAGTATATTCTGGTATTGTGAGTTAGAACCATCAAAAAGTCTTAAATATAAGTGTTCTTCAGGCACCAGTGCTCCTTGCTACAATGATGCTGAGATGCTCACAGAGTTCACCTTGGATGATCGCAACATCAGGAGGGTCTTCATCCGTAAGGTATTAAAAGCTTTATCATCACATTGGTTACATTATTAGCTCTGTTGTGAATGTTATGTTTCACTGATAACTGATCTCAAAAGAACATTGTTAAACATTAAAGGACTGACCAGCACATACCATTTGATGTACAATCATGCAATCTTCTTTCACTCTAAATTGCTTTCTTTTTAGGTGTACACCATCTTGATGATCCAGCTTTTGGTCACTCTTGCTATTGTGGCTCTTTTCACATTCTGGTGAGTGTTAGTCTAATCTTTTTCATGTTTAACAATATACGGAATAAGTTATTCTGATGAAATTCTCTTGGTATTGTACTTACTTAAGACTGTGTTACTTTTAGTGTCCCTGTGAAGGACTACATTCAAACCAACCCTGGGTGGTACTGGGCCTCTTAGTAAGTAACAAGTGTGGTTAGTAATACGTAGTTACTCTGTACTGTTGATGTCACTTCTAACAAAATATCTAACAATATTTATTTTGCTCAACAGCGCTGTGTTCTTTGTCACATATCTGACCCTATCTTGCTGCTCTGCACCAAGGTAGGTTAAACGTTTTTAAAATGAAATATACAATATTACAAAAAAATAAGTAAATCACCTACAGTCTTGAAACTTCAGTATTTTACTCATTCCTACAGGCGACAGTTTCCATGGAATCTGATTCTGCTTGCCATCTTTGTAAGTACAAGGCGGATATTTGTTATGTTTTTAATAAACGTTTTTATGCATGGACTGAGTTTTGTATTTTTCATTAAATGAGCACTGTTTTCAAATCAAACCTACAGACTGAAGTTTAGAATTGCAAACACTACATTCATAGGTTAACAATATGCTATAATAATATAATGCTCTCCAGTCATGACTTGTCCAAAGAGATTTTACCAAATGTCTGCATTTTCACATGACTCTCATATATCCCGTTACAGACCCTGTCGCTCTCCTACATGACAGGGATGTTGTCCAGGTATGGTTTTATTTTTGCGTTTGTGACTGTCTTGTGTTACTTTACATCGTGCCTTGCTGCGTTAGACCTAGCATGATGGCATGTTTCTTGTTTTATTAGCTACTATAACACCAAGTCAGTGGTGATGTGTCTGGGCATCACAGTAGCAGTCTGTCTCCTGGTCACCGTCTTCAGCTTCCAAACTAAGGTGAGAAAAATAACATTTTTCCTTTTCTTTTGTATACTGGTTTAACATATTTAGGCTTGATTTCATGTACTTTCTCCATCCAGTTTGACGTGACATCATACCAAGGCGTGCTCTTTGTCTTCTGCATGGTCATGTTCATCTCGGGACTGGTGCTGGCAGTCGTCCTCCCCTTTCAATATGTAAGTATGACTATCAAGATGAAGGTATTACACTAGTTGTGTGTCATGAAAGTTTGAAATGTTTAAGATTTTCCGACAACCAGGATATAGTTAGATCAAATAGGGATGTAAATTGACAGAAAATGTCGACTGAACTCTAAATTGAGATCATATTTAATAAATGTACCAAGCATTCAGCTGTTACATAGAGTACCTTTCATGTGGTGATCTAAATCAAGTCATTTTTGCCATTTAGGTACCCTGGTTGGATGCCATCTACGCTGCCTTGGGGGCCATACTGTTTACCATGGTAAGAATACAGACACTGTCAAGCTATTATTGACGGAAATGCTCACATATGTTGTGGACTTTCAGAATCAGAAACAAACAAAAAGATGTCTTATTTGCTCTTTTATTTTTCGCTGCAGTTTTTGGCATTTGACACCCAGCTCCTCATTGGGAACAAGCGCTACACCATGAGTCCAGAGGAGTACATCTTCGCCACTCTCAACATCTACCTTGACATCATCTACATCTTCTCCTTCTTCCTCCAAATCTTTGGAACAAAACGAGATTAAACTGTCACCCTGCCTTTCTTACCTACAGACAGGGGATGCACCAGTATGGCAGTTTAGGCAAACAAAATAAGAGTCTTAAAATTTTGGTGATTGTGATGACAGTGCTTCCAATTGTAACAGCTTTGGTTTCTTTGCCTGATACTGATAAGATGATGAATACTTTGTGAATTTCTTGTACAGCTATACATGTACATAGACGTACGTCAGTATTCACATCCAAAATGTCAATAATCTCTCCCTCCTCTCTGGCATGTCTTGAACCCACACCATGGAGTTAGCTCACTAGCTTTACCAGCCAGATGCATTCAGTGATCCGTGATTGCCCTCCATTTAACATAGGTGGAACGTAACTGTGAATGTTTATCTCATGGGTGTCGTTATATCCATGCCTGCCTAGATATCACGAATCTCCTGGAAACAATAGATGTCAATGCTCTTTAAGAGGTATTTGATCTGTGATACATTATGCATGACTCTTAAAAAAAGCCTAACTATGCCAAGTATATAGTCATCCCATCATTGGACTGTTGCTGTGGGTACTGATTTAGTGACTGAAAGCACAAATGTTACTTTAAAAAAGCCTCAAGACTTTTCTTGTGTTCTCAATCATATCCAATGTTGTCTCAATACTGTGAATTACAAGGAACTCTGTAGAGAGTAGGTGACATGCATTTCTGGCTTTTTGAAAGACAATCTGAAAATGTTATTTATTGGATTTGGGATGTTTCTACTCATTTATGCCTTGATTTGTTACAGTGTACAGGATCGTTCACATGTTGATTTTTGCTCCATTTAACAATGAGGCTGTCATTATTTTCTTGACATTGTTGAAATGTTTATTATTTGTCTAATATGCGTGTTTGAACCTGAAATCTTTTGACTGAAGATTGTTTAGACTATTTCTTTCATGCAAGATATTTTGTTTGAAACAAACTGTGAGTGTTGGCTTTATAATTTTTGATCTTAACATTATTTAAACTTATTTACTCAGTTTGAAGGGGTGACATGATAATTGAGTATAAACATTAAATACATACAAACAGTGCCATACACGCATGAATTTACAGTAAATTTTGATAAGACCTGCATTTGTGGAGTGGCTTAAATGCTATATTTCATGATGTCTGAAGTTTATTTTTTTATGACAGAACGATATATTTCAGAAAGTGTGTGAGATAAAATGGTGAGTTTGACGCTTGAAAAGAATTTATAAGTCTTCTAAAGTGCCCTTGGATTAGCTTTATTTGATGATATTGATGCAGTGTATTGTTTTAGAGCACCCTGCATTTCA
>JAPZEA010000002.1:15341035-15353021 GCA_029783685.1 Heniochus monoceros | reverse complement strand
AGGAGGTGGTGGTGGTGCGACTGGAGCATTCAGGCCTGTAATTAACGGACAAGAAAACATTTAAAAACCTTTTCACTGGGACACTAGAACAAAATACTTTTATTAAATATTATTTTCATCCTTTCAATGTATGTTCTGTGTCATTTTGTCAATCCTACATTATCATTTTGACCTGCTGTGCTTTGTGATCCTTCCTAATCATAATTCTGTGTTATATGTTTTGTAAATGTTCTACACGGTGCTGAAAACTGCTCTAACAGTTGGTGGCGTTTCTCCTGCTGCAGTCTGCTACACACAGAGGATACAAGTTTTGTATTTCCCTTTCCTGTCTTGGCTAGAAGAGCTCTGCTGTGACCCATCACCTGGCTTTGCACGCATGAACAAAGAAGGGGAACTGAAAATAGACCTCCTCTGAGGGTCTACAGCCGAGCACAGTCAACTTTCACATATATGTGTCACCAGACATAATCACTGTGAGTCATGGTCTATTCACCTGAGGCAGAGGGAAGAGGAGGAGGAGGTGGTGGAGGTGGGGGAGGAGGTGGAGGAGCCTCGCTGGCTGGTGGTAAACCGGTATCTGGTCCTCCTGGTTCTGTAAATCCAGCTGTTGAGCCCAAAGACAGCTGCCCAATGTCACCCAGTGGGATCCCAAGGCCGCCGCTCCCAACACCGCCCACGCCCAGCGGCTCGATGGCGATGTCTCCGTCAGGCTTCTTGTGCAGACGGATGGTGCCCTGCTGCTCCAGCTCCAGCAGCCGCCTCTCGATGTTGAAGTGCCTCTGGAAGGCGGCATCCTTCTCCTTGATCACCCTCCGCAGGGTGTTGACCTGGGTGTTGGTCGACTCGTAGGTCTCCTGAGCGGCCACCAGGGGGCGATAAAGAGCGCAACACAATGACTCTACATGCCAAACTAACATCCTGTTTCCTGCTGACCTAATTTGCTATCACAGCAATTTAGCTACATGCATCTGAAAGTGATCTCTGCGAACACACAGCGAGGCAGGCGAGCAATATTCCGCCACGGCGGCCGCCAGCTTACCCGTATCACCTGCAGGTCCTTATCTTTCTGAAGGAGCAGCTTCTCCAGATCAGCTACTTTCATCATTGTCTCATTCTCAACCTCCAGCAGCTTCTCCGTCACCTGGGAGAGAGGACGGAGCGAGCAACAGAGATGAGAGGTGGTGAATTGATCCACAGCACGGGCATCTTTCCCAGTTCTGTGCCCTCCCCTATACGCTGTGCATCATCAATAAGAAATAAGATGTACCCCGCAGCATGACGCAGCGAGAGCATGACACAGCTTTCAGGTTTGATTCTGAGCAGATTACACATGATGCACAGGAATTCTCTCTGGAATCTTCACCCTCATCCTCCCCCATCATTCCTGACCCCTGAGAACAGAGTTTGTTATGAAATTCCTAGAGTGATGTCAGGGGCTGCCTACGACCTTTCCATGTGAAGAAGGTCTTTGCGAAGCAGCGTGGGATACCAAGGCAACTGCCCAGAAAGAATGAGCCAACACGAGAACAATATTAGGATTGTTTCACGTGCAGCGCTTTCCAGCGTTCTCCACCCCGTCATTATTCTGAACCACTTGTGAAATGCAAACACTGAGTAAATTTCTAATCACCACGTAGAAACAGCCAAGTTAAGTACATGGCTGGTGAACCACAACAATCTCATAAACGTGCCCAGAGAGCAGTGTTGGTGGTCCAGACTGGGTGGTGCACTTACATGGGACAGGTGCTCCTCCAGCTCCTCCACCTTCTCCAGGGCTGCATTCTTCGTCTCCGCATCTTCCAGCAGACCACCCACGTCAAACACGTTATCCAGGTAGGCCTGGATCTGCACCGACAGCTTGTCACTCTCCGTATGTTTACATTTCTGACATGAGTGAGGATGAATCAGCATTAGTGGTACCCTGCACACGCACACACAGTCTCCACTCCAGGATATGTTTTCGGATTTAACCGCAGTATCGTCACTTTACCTCCAGGTAATCGTCCAGTCCCAGCTTGGTGAATTCATACTGCAGGTGGACTCTGAAGTTCATGTCCTCGACTGAGTTGACCACAATGTTGATGAACTGCATGCAAGCGACCTGTAGCACAGACACAGACGGATTTAGTTCAAAACATATTCAACTGGATGCACATTCAACATATCCATAATACAAAGCTTGTATTACCATGTAGTCGATGTTTCCCTCCTCGCAGCGGAAGTAATCCATCAGTCTCTCAAAGCGATGCTTCTCATTACACACCTAAAACGCAACGGACGCAGCAAAACAGAGGCTGTTCTTTGAATCCATAGTGATGATATATGATATTACAATTTCATGCAGGCATTTTAATATATCTCTTCTTTTGTCCAAATATAATGATTAGGTAACACTTTATCTTAAGGTACACGCATTCACCATTAACTAGTTGCTTATTAGCATGCACATTAGGATCATATTGGCTCTTATTGTTGTTATAAAGCACTTACTAATGTCTTATTCTGCATGACGTATGCATGACTTTTCTCTCAATAACCTCCTAACTACTGCTGATTGATAATAAGTAAGGGAATTGTCGTATATAAGATTTTAGCAACCCTAACTCTTAATAACATAACGCCAGAATAAGGCATTAATAGGTGCTTTATAATGACTAATGAAGCAAAATGCTACTCATATGCATGCTAATAAGCAACTAGTTAAAGGTGAATATGTTTACCATAATATGAAGTGTGACTGATGATTAATCCGACAGCACAAAGTCCTACAGTATTGGCAAAATATGTATTTAAGAGCAAAAACAGTAATTTTCTCCTTCAACTTTCTTTTTCCCAACAATTTACTATGTATTTTATTATTTATTCTACTTGTTAATAAGATCATATAGGCTCTATGCTGGTGAGGCACTCTGTTGTGTCTTGAGCTGATGCAATAATCGTATAATAACAGGTCCTCTAAAGTCCTCTATGTATCTACTGTATTATATTAATTCATGTGACAAATCATAACATAATATAGTGTTTTGTTATGATTAAACACATTCCAGGATCAAACATAATCCACCCCAAGAGTTCTGCTGTATGTAAACAGATGACGGCTTCCTCCATCTGCAGCCACGGCCTCTGCTTATTATCATAATTCATGGGAAGGGAAGCCAGCAAAAGATAAAGACATGAGACAGATTTTTTTAGCAAGTTTCCTACACAAAAATACACTGCAAGGGGAAAAAGGAAAAACAGCGCTGTAAGAATCCATGCCCATTTCTGCCGGTCCTAACTGGAAATAGCAGCAGTTGTGGAGCTGACACGTGACTGCTGGTACAGCTGCGGTTGGAAACCATAGGTGGCCATCCTGTGAGATTTCAAAGACTGTCACCTTGTATTAACGTATCATTTCAACAAACACCACTGCAGAAATACCATCTTGTTTTGACTGGTGGGTTGATTAGCTCCCGCGTCTCTGTGGGGCTTTTCGACTGCGAGGTAATTGTCTTGTTCCGGTCTTTAGATGACCATGCAGGCAGAAACCGAGAGGCTAAGCAAACCTTTGTGGTCCGCTGGCTCCCATCAGGGAGTTGATCTTTATCATTGTTAAAGGTTGGCTCACATCTGGCGTCTTAATGAGACTAATGACCTCAGACAGGCCACCATAGAGCCTTGCTTACACCCTCGGTACACATGAAAACTCACAGATCTTCAACTTTCATCCCTCTGCACAGGCCCTTTATGCCCTCATGCACACCAGCGATGAGGGAAATTGGGGCAGTTTAATTAATGTCAGTTAGTTTTTTTCACATATTCAATCCTCACATGGTTAGCCATGTTGTACCAGCAATTTATAAACAGTGAAAGTTGGGGTGGTAGTGCTTCTAATTTCATTAAAAAGTTGCTTTGGGCACCTCTTTGAAGTTGTCAAACGCTGAGAGGATGATCTCGTGACCTCCTCGGACTAGACAGACGGCGGCCAGCAGCTCAAGGACCAAGGCTTTCGTCCTGGAAGTACAGGAGACACTCGTTATACCTGGATTAACTGCAAACATTAACTCTCTCTCAAAATAAAGGTGGCAAAGCACAATATTTATACCAGGATTTATATCCTAAAAACTAATACAAACACATCAACAGACAGGAGCAGAAAATCTATTATCCATAATGAAGTCTGAAGCAGGGGCAGGTCTTTATAGCTTTTTAAGTGTTCGCCCTGCTCGCCTTCATTATGAAGTGATCAGCCCCAGCGGTTTACCACTAATCTTCCTTTAGTAAACATTCCTCGAACAGCCTGTATATACGCCTCTGATCCCAGACTTCAGAGAGAAGCTGAGCCCCATAGAGAAAGAGAGGCATATCATATGAACTGGCTGCAGGGTTTCCCCTATTGTTTGACCCAGCCCTGCTTCTATGGAGACGGGGGGCCTCGGTTCTTACCGTGAGTTCTTATTGTTCAAGCTGAGGGCAATCTCATTGACTGCGTGTGCGTGAGACATGACCATATTGAAGCCATACTGCATGAAGAAGACAGAGACAGAGAGAGAGAGAGAGAGAGAGAGAGAGAGAGAGAGAGAGAGAGAGACAGGATGTGGTGAGGAAAACCTGAGTGTATATGGAGCACTTGACTGCACAGGAAACACAAAATCCCCACAGTCATAACACTTATCTGAGGCCGTGTGTGTGAGCCTCTATAACACTGGTGGAGTGGAGCGTTTCTGTCACTGTTTGGTACCTGATAGTTCATGATTGCTCTCAAGCACATGATGCACACGTGCACATCATCTTTTTGGCTCACGAGGCGGGAGTTCTTGATGGTTTTGCTGTTGGAAACCGAGCCGTAGCTGCAACAGATGGCACAAGTTAATATCTGGTAGAGACTCGGTCGTCAGACTCTGTTGTTTCACTTTAAATTCGATGTTTCACCGTCGCTCGTCTCATGGATTTTAGCTGGTGTTCGTGTGACTCTTGTTTTAAGTGTGTCACATAGACGGAGGCAGAGAGAGAAAATTACAGACAGCGAGGTCTGACAGAAAAAACTTTTGCGGTTACAGATGCATTATGGGAGATGCCTGGTTTCCTTGCCGCTGTCAACAGACCGAGGTCTAAGCACACTGCTATTATGTAACCGTCATGCACAGTCATCATGCGCACATAATATTACTTATTTTCTTGTGCAGTGTATAAATGGCTTTGTTTCATGATCCAGCATTTTTGAATCATATACAACATTTTCTAAGGTACTAAAACATGATATATAATGTTGTACTAATACAGATGAAGCAGTAATCTTCATCTAAATGCTACAATGTCTAAAAGTTCTTCTTATGTTCACTCTAATGACATTCATTTACTCCTGTCAGACTTAGCGTCTTGTGTCTCTTCATCTCCTGTCTGTGTGTGGCTCAGTGGCCTGTCCAACATGTGCTGCAGCTCAACAGCTGGCTCTCATCTGGAGACAGTGCAGACGCACATCTGGACAGATGAGGGAGGACCGTTAACAAAGAGAAACGCATCGCGCCAAAGGTCAAAGACTTTAGTTTCTATCTCCGACACAGTGCCTTGAGGTCAAGAGAGAAGCCAGCAGACCCGTAACACATCAGCCATTCAGGTGCTATCCTGAAACAAAACAGCACCAATACAACTGGCTTGCATGCTAATACATATCATAGCATTTAAGGTTAGCAGAGCGGAGCAACAACAGCGGGGGAGCTAGCTTGGCCATACGTACCGGAGGACAGACTGGCGGGCAGAGCGCACCAGTGTGTTGCAGAAAGGTTGGGTGCTTGATTGGTGCAGATCCTCTATGGACCTGCTACAAGATTTAGCCTTGTCCAAGAAGCCATCCTCCCCATTCTCCAGCACCTCAAAATCCAACCTGGGCCACATACAGACAACAGACAGACGACAGACAAGCCGACACAGAGGCACAGGGGTGTAGATGAGGGGCACGGGGGAGGTTAGGTCAGCGAGGCAGCTTGGTAGAGAGCCAGGGGTTATCACAAGAACTGTCATCAAGCTGCACGATAAAGCTCAGCGCAGAGATTCTGTCCCACTCGGGAAACGTATAGCTCAGCACTACACCACAGAGCATCTGTCCAGAAACACATTCAGGTTGCCAAGTGTGCAACAAGGCATACAAACACATCTAAAGAATGCAAGAATGCAATTTGCACATTTTTAGATGCATAAGCAGTTTATTACAGGCTCTACAGGATACAACACGTTAAATCAGCAGCTGGATGCACTGCCCTACCCAGTTCCTCAGGAAAGGTTTTGGCTACAGTTGTCAGAGATGTGTGTGTGTGTGTACGTGTGCTAAAGTACTCACATGACAGCACACTGGGCAAAGGAGAGGTACTCCACCAGCACGTCAAGACCTCTGTTCTCATCGTTGAGGAACTCCCTGACCCACCTGTGACGCACGGGAACAGAAGGGGGTTAGCAGGGCACCAAATCAAGAACACACCCTCATCCTTCAGAGCTGCACTTCAGCCATTAATGGACAAAAAGTCACAGAAACAGAGAGAAAATGGAGATTGGTGTAGTTAATGGATTCTTGATTTGTCCATCCTCCTATTGCTATAACTAATATAATTTATTTGACTTATTAGGTGTATTGATTCCTGAAATAATGGATGAACAGGACACATATTTGCTTATGCTGAGAATATGTTCTTCATAAGTAATTAAAAGAAACCGGGAGGAAAACGGAAGGCCGACTATCGACAAATGAAGAACTGGATGAGCAGATTAAAGGCATCATTTTTAAAATGAGAGGCAGCGTTGACTGTTTTGACACAAGATGAGCTAAATGCTAAGTAAAGTCATGCAGATGGCTTGACGTGTATTAATGTTACTATATGTTCAGATATGCATGTTGACACCAGTTTGCATGTGCATGGATGAAGAGCGCACATAAACAGCATCTCCCCTGACTTTCCTGATGCAGTCATGTAAACGCTGGATTCGATAACAATTTTGGATTTTGAAGTCATTTCTCAAACATTTGATGGTTCTAAATGTGCAGGTTTGCTGCTTTTCTTTGCTTTACACTATAGCAAACGGAATAATTTGGGGTTTTGGACTGTTGCGTGGACAAAACAAGACATTTAATGACGTCACATTGTGCTCTAAGATATTGTGATTTTTTTTTTTCACTGTTATCACTTTTTCACAATTAATCAAAAAAATAACTAGCAGATTAATTTAATAATGAAAATAAAACATTAGTTGCAGTCCTACTTCAGTGTATTAAGAACACATCTCTATTTGGTCATTTATTTTTCTTTCTTTATTAATGAATTTTTCTCATTTTACTGTACAATAATTATTCATATTTTTATCTATAGGTCTCACGTACACACCTATAACATTTTATACATGATTAATTGGGGGTTGCAAACCCAGCATGAGAGTAATTACCACATTTAATTAATGATGAAGTATAAAAAAACAAAACACTGTACCGACCAAGTTATTTGCTAAGATGTGGGAAAGCGGCGACGTCGCTAAAAAGAAGTCAGACGGGGCAAGAAACACAAGCAGTGAAACGATTACACAGGTTTTTAAGTGACCCCAGGTTAACTACACGCACATATTTGGAAAAGAAAATATAACATTTCTGTGCAATGGGAGTTTTTTACAGACAGGTTGCATTCACTTTCGGTTTTACCTAATCTGGCGAAACTTTCAGCTGTCTGATCGTAGTGTTTCTTCCCTCTCTGACTTATTGTTGTGGCAATGTCACCATGTTTCAGTACCCCAGCAGTGACTTTGTGAGTACAATGTTATCGTAACCGACAGAAATGATAGCTAAAATCACAAAAATGAGACCCAAGTCGTAATAAAGCGGTGTTATCTTTTAAGGCCGCTCTGACGGGGGTCTCTGAGAGCACTTGGTAGGAATGCCACAGAAAGTCAACGAGAGCAAGGCTTCAGATTTCCTCCCCGTTCAACTCCAGCTTTTTTTTGCAGAGAGAAACAACTCCAAACAAAGGAATTCCCATTGCGATGAGAGAAAGAATGTGGAGGGCATATGGCTGAAGGAGCCGGGCTCAGGTCGAAACCCCTGACAGTCAACAGTATTTAGTCTGCCTGCCCCGCAGACCTCCTTCACCTCCTCCCCAGTCCCTGCTTCTTCAGGGAACTCCAGGGGGGGACAGGATTGGGGTAAAAGGTTCTTAAAATAGTTCTGAAGTGCTGGTTATGATGACAGACTGCTAGTCAGCCAATGACGAGGCAGGCAGGAAAGCAATCAAGGGCCTCAAAGTAGCGCAGGGAGGGAGGGAGGGGGGAGAGGGAAGAGGTGAGGAGAAGAACAGAGGAAAGCAAACAAAGCAGTAAGAAGTAAGATCAGGGTGCAGGAGGGAAAGGGAGGAGGGGGTGGACAAGGAGGCGGGCTCGATCATCAGTTTCCTGTCCACCTAACCCCCCTCCTTCCCGCTTTCCCTCCTTGCCTCTGACCCCTCACTCCTCGCTCTCTCGCTCCTCCTTCCTCCCTCTTCTTCTGCCCAAACCAGTTGCTATTTCAGATTTTCTTGGCAATCTCAGGAATAACACATCAGACAGGGCCCAGGATTCAGACGCACACAATAAACCCGCATCTGTTACACTTAATCCCACCCACAAAAACGCCGTCTGAAAATAGCTTCCTTCTTTTCTTTGCCTGCCAGTCTTTCTGGGAACTGCACTGAAACGAAGCTTCATTGATGAAGCCTAATGGAATATGAGTTATTCTTGGAGGTCAATGAACGCTATGGAATATCAAAGCCTTTTTACAAGCTGCTTTTGGTTTGGGAATTCAGTGGCAAGTCACTGCAGCGCATGTGTGTGACATCAAGTCATGTCTGCAGCACTGAGGATACAGGCTAGAAAGGCTTAGCATAACATCCACATGCACAGTGTGTGCAGAGTGAATTGTACAGTCCTGAATGCCTATTGTCTGTTAGAAAATGTGATAAAATAACACAAAAAGATTGTTTGCTTTACAATGTGATAAATGTGTAAACATAAAGTATCCTTGTGTGTGTTTTTGAGCTGTTCGCTGGGTTCAGCACCGGTCAGCCAGGCTTCCTGTCCCTCTGGCATACACAACAAAGCTTCCTGCTCAGCGCTACGGGGGAGTGGACGAGGCAGCACAATGGCTACCATCTGGGCATTATGAGGACCAGCTCTATGAAGTGGAGCTGCAAAGCTTGGCAAGTTAGAACAATGGGGGATATCTGGGCACCAGAGAGAGCTCTGTGTCCCTGCAGCAGCACGAGCACAGACGGGACTATTGAAACAATGATGTGGTTTCCTTAAGCTTCGTGCACCAATGAATAGATCTGTGTAATTCACCAGAAAAAGGCAAGTATTGATTACCCAATGTGGTTTGTCCTCAGTGAGATCTCCAGCTCCCTCAGGACTTTGGTAGATTCCTGCACCCGCCTGCGAAACTTCTGTAACAGAGAGATTTGCTGCAAAATTTACCATTGTGTAAAATTAACAAGCAGTGAGAGTTTACGGGTTCCTTCTAAAAGAGGGCTCCACCGATGTGTCACAATGAACAGTTTAAATTAAAAACAAATAAAATCAACGCAGCAGAACCACTGATGTTGATGCATGGATTCTTCTTCCTTAGTGCCTACATTACCCACAATTACCCCGCAACGCAGCCGCTGACAGTTCATTCTGAGATTCAAGTGTGTTATTTCAGTAGTGGCTAATGTGGCCTCGAGCTGCTAGCGTCAAGCGAAGATGAAGAGTGGACAACAAGGGCAGGTGAACTCACTTCTCTCTGACTCAACACCCCCAGATTTTTTTTCACTTTCTTACTTGCAGTCTTCAGCCTCAAACGACTCAAGTGACATCACCTGAGGCAATTTATCATACTTTTCGCAGCACCCTCTGGAGCTTCATACAACTTTTTTTCCACATATGCAGTAGCACTCCCCAAGACCTGTACACAGACTTTGATGTGTAAAATCAGTGGAGCTCCCCTTTAAGTGGACACTGCATTTGAAAGTCCATTCGTACTGTCCCACCTTCCGTGTGACTCCAGGGTCTAAGTATCCTCGGAGCTTCTGGATGTAGGTGTGAGGCGGATTCTTCACCTGAAACCGCTCCTGAAGACACACAACAGAGTAAGCATTGGAATGTGTGCATACTCGTCCATATTGTATTTTGGATAATGCTTCAATTAACTGTCCAGCCCTGTGCAGGATGAGTTCAGTGATGATGGCAGGTGTGTGTGTGCATAGTGAGTGCTGGTTTGGACGTTTATGAATGCACCTGGTCGCAGATCAGGTCCCACTTCTTCTCGTTGTCGTACTGCCTGAGGAGCCGGGCTTTGTCTGGAGGCAGGTTCATAGAATTCTTAAAATAAAAAAATGTCGACATTAGTTTCATTTCCGACCACATATTTCCCTTTGTGTGTTTATTTGACTATTCACAGCAGCGGTGACGCGTCAGCGACTGGCGCTTCACAGTCCTCTGGCGCCAACAGAGCAGAAATTTTGGGGACTAACCAGATGACCTCACTTCCCGTGTTGACTCTCAGCATCCTGTCGCAGGAGAAGATCCGCATCTCCTCTGCACTCCAAAGTCTCACTATCGCTCAGGCAGCACTTTGCTTTTAAACACAACAAGCCACTATCACAGCGCGGGCCTATTACCGGACCTGTCATCTCATCCGCCCATAAAAACACTTGAACGCCACACGAGACGTCCTGAGGCAGCCAGTTTACTGCGGCTCAAATTAAACCCTAAATGCTCTAATTTGCGTTTGGATACCAGCCCACTGAAGCGTTTTATGTCCCCGTGATGACTGTAAAAAAAAACTACATGACAAGTTTTTGACTAATAGCTTCCTTGACTGAGCCAAGAGCTTGTGAACAGAGGTTGACACGGAAATCTTAAAAACGAGGAAGCGCAACAATACGAGGGAGCTCGCCAGCCCCTGAAACTGATCACCTCAGCGTTTCTCTTTGAAGAGCCGTGAGGCATTGTTTGCACTGGGAACCCTCGTTCACACCGCGTCAACAGAACCCCGCGAGCCCGGCCACAAACCGCCCGTCAGCCTGACGTTTAACCTGCAGCTATAACTCAGCCTCCCGTCTAAAACGTAACACCCGGCTCGCCCATCCACAGGCCAGATGTGATGTTCACACTGGCACTTGGCTACTGCTGGAGTGTTTGATGGACGGAAAATAACACATGCTTGTTCCTATGTGGAATATCATGCGAGTATTTTAAAATTACTTTTCCACATCGGGCCCACGTTGCTCACTCTATCAGCACATCATGAATCATGCTGTCTGAGGAGGACAGAGGTAAGGCAACATTTATTTTATGGAGCTGACAAATAATTTCACATTAAAAAGCATATTAATGTATCGCAAATTCCAAAGAACACATGCAGAAACCTTTAACAGTCAATGGATGCCATAAAAAAGACCTTTAAGGACGTAAAAAATGCAAAAAAGCAATGCCTGACAAAGCTTTAACAGGCTGTAACTGCACATACGGGGCCTTTGACATAACCTGCTTTAGAAATCCCACGCAAGAGAGAAGGGAGAGGCAACATGCATACCAGATGTCCAGAATTACAGGAGGAATGTGTCCTGTTTATAGCAGCAGTTTATAGTAGTAAATTTTCTCTCTTGTCTGACCCCCACGCTGCTCCCTCTCCTCCTCTGTCTCTCCTGGGAGAAATTTCACCAACAACAACAGTCTTCAGGAAAGTCGGACTAGGAAGTGAAGAGGAGTCTCCCCCATCTGTATCTGTTGCTAATAAATGATCTGTCTCGTTCTGAACAAGGGCTGGACAGGAGCCGCGATTTCATTTAAACAATGTTTAAACGAAACAGATGGAATTAATTAGAGGTCGATCCCTTTAATCAGCGCCGGTCACTGATTTAAGACTAGTACAGTAAACAATAATCTCCAGCTGGCGAGGAACATCAGAAGAAAGAAGAATTCATTTGTTATAATGAATCCTTATTAATTAAATTAATGT
>JAPZEA010000002.1:15097606-15108726 GCA_029783685.1 Heniochus monoceros | reverse complement strand
TGACAAAGAAGAGGACGGCTGTTTAAGAGGGCCCAGGAAAATCCGCAAAGTTTCCTGGGGAAGCTTTTATTGAGAGCACAAGGTGGATATATTTTCACCGGACTAAGCCAGAGTTAGAGACACCTCCAGCCAGCTCACCTGTGTTTGAATTGGAGGTGAGAGAAGAAGGGAAAGAGCTCTGAGGCTCCTGTTCGAGCGCATGTTCCCAGATCCAGACAGAAACATTCCCCCCTCTTCCAGGATCAATTATTCATATGCATGAGGTTTCCTGTGTGTCAGGGTAGAGCGAGGCGGGCTGCGGTGGCTCAGCTCCAAACTGTGGCACAGTGCGCTTTGAGACAGGAGCCGGAGGAGCAGAAAACAGGCGGAGAGGAAGGATAGAGGACGCACAGAGAGAGAGAGGGAGAGGGAGATTGTGTAAGAGTTGCAGATCAAAGGTCACGACAGCAGAGGAGAATTATTTGAGTTTTCGGTTGGCGTTGGGGAAGAATGAAGGCGCTACAGAAGAATCAGGGACGCACTGACCAGATGTTGGGAGCCATGGCTGACGTGCTTACTTCTGTGGCCATGCCCAATCAACAGTGGGTGAGTTGTAGATCTGTTTGTGTTTATGCGAAAGCACGGTGCCACAAATTCAGCGGTAGACACATATGGAGGTATTTTTCAGGGCTTGCAGAACACGACGTCCAGCTTATCTCGGGCCCACATCATTACATACCAGGTTTATTTTATGTCATCTCTAGAAGTTTGTCATGAGCCTAAAATGGTCAAGCCAGACGAGCAGAGAGAGGAGAGAGAGGGATGGAAGGATCGCTAGTCTCTGTTCAGTGCTTAGGAGTAATCTTGGATGTTTCAGATGAACAGGAAGCAGAGTAGTGGTGATTAAACCATCTGACCATAAACAAACTCATGCAGGTCTAACGCCTCACTGCAACCAGCCAGTTTACTTCCTTCCTTCCCTTTACCTTCCTCTACCTCTCTCTCTCTTTCACATATGGAGATGTCTGCATTAAAAAATCTGCATTCCTGAGGTCATGTGTTTTCTTGTTGGTTGCACAGCAGCCACATCAATCTGCATGCTTAGAGATAAACACAATCACTCTTCTAAACACATATCTACAAAAAACCAGAACAATATAGCATCTACTTTAAATCCACATTAAACTTCTTTACAACAGTGTGTGGGTTTTGACACAACATCTGGAAACTGGCTTTCTCTTTGAAACTCTGTCTCCTCTTTAAAAAATGATTGTCTTCATAAATCATTTCCTCCCTGGCAGAGAATGGTCAAAAAACATAACAGTGATCATAATCTCCCTCCTTCCCTGCAGAGGACTGATAACACTGCTCGCCTCTATTAACCTCCACTCTGGTGCTGCTAAATAAAGATTAAAATCTGCTGTCTGTGAGGCAGTTCTTATCCAAGCTCTGTGGCAAAAGTTGGACCTCGACGCTTTCTATTGCATTCTTGCTCAGTGTGTAATGGAGAAAAGGATGAAAAAGATGCAGGGAACAGTGGGGGGAAAAACAGCCACTGGTATAATGTTTTGTGGTTATGTGACCGAAAGCACTCTGTACAATCTTACCATCACTTCCTCCTTGAGAGCAGGGCTCCACCGCTGACAAAGGCATCTCTGTGTGTAGCTCTCAGAGGGGGGTGAGGCGGACCTCCCATCAAGCGAGGAGGAGAAGGGGCCTGTGCAGGGCCAGTGGGAGCCAGAGGGGCTGGAGTGGGAGCAGCAGGCCGCCGCCACAGAAAACCCGGAGCGGAGGGAAAGAACAGGTAAGACCTGAAAGGGCTGCACTGAGCGTGACACGCCGTTTTGTGACCCTCGAAGCCACAATGCTAGTCCAAACACTGGCCCTCGCCAAACCAGTCAGAGCTTAGAGACTCAGCGAAACCTCCAGACGCAGCTTTGATTCTTTGTGTGAAACGTCTCAGATTTCCGTGACATCTAAAACAGCCTGCTCAGCCGCTCGGCCACTTCCAGGAAAAACTCCAGTCTCAGTTGCTGCTGAGATGCACACAGCGATGACTTCTTGATTCATAAATGTGCCATGTGAGCTGCTGCCCTTTAGTTTCAGCTCAGCCCGCTCATGCATGTTTGCCACATGTGAATTCAGGATAAAAACCGTCCCGAGTCCCATCTGCCATATCTGATGGTGGCCATTAGGCAGTAATAACTTCAGGGAAAGTATCAGATTGGAGTCACCTGAGCGCTGGTAGTTTACTCTTATTAAACTCCACCCTCTGTATCCTCTATTAGCACTGATAGCAGAAAATTGCTTTGCTGTAATGTACCATGCATAAGTACGTGAGAGTGAGAGAGAGAGAGAGAGAGAGAGAGAGTACTTGTGTGTATGTGTGTGTACACATGCAACACTTTCCAGATGGGGCAAGAAAACATGCTCAGCTGCCTCCCTTCCCTTTCTGCCCCAACACTGTTGGTTGCACTTATTCTGATTTTGCTGTGAAAGGCTTGCGTGCATTGCCATTCTCCTTGAGTGGAATGAAACAAAAGGAGCTTTGTAGCTGGAGCTGGGTTTGGGTTAGTAGTGTCTGTGTACTCATGGAGGGAGGGGGGGGGGGTTTGGTGGTGTGTACCATGTGGCAGGACCACTAACTGTTGTGCAGAACGGCACATGGCGTACATAAGAGGTGTGAGTGAGGCCAGAGGAAGCTGTCAGCGATGCTTATCTGTAACGGTCTGACTCGGAAGGAGTGTGCTATTGGGTTAATGCTGCCAAATATTATTTTAGCATACAGCTCATGGCTCAGAAAAACAAACAAACAAAAAAAAAACAAGAGTAAAGAAATGCATTATTCAAGGCCATGTGGAAAGGTGATGACCAAAAGGGAGATTGTTTATTCCAGTTCCAGACAAGCTCCTTTGCTCAATTGTTTTTGTATAGCTCAATTTCCTCCGGATGAGAAATTGGATGGAAAAATCAATGAAACACAAGGCAGAAAAACATCTGAACCGCAACAACAAGATACAGACGTTGTCCTAACCCAGAGTAGGGCCCGACAACAAGTAATTATCTGCTCTCCATATCAATCGAACCATGACAAAATTCCCATAATGAAATATCATGCTTTTATTTTCTAAATGAGCAAATGTAATGTGAGCGGAAGCCGATAAATCATATGATCCGAAATACTTGAGTGAATATTCAGTAGATTTTCAAGCAGTTTTTCCACAACAGTTCCTTTATCACATGCAATTCAATCCAAACATTTTTTTGTAAATATCATAATGTATCAATATCAATCATTGATAGTTATTGCAATGTTATTTTATCTATATCATCTGCCTGTAGTACAGAGATTGCAGTGCAGACATAAAACATAGTTCTCACAAAGCCTTGAATTTTTATGGTTTGTGATGACACAAATTGGTATACACTCGTATGCCAGATACACTATTTACAATAATCATGTTAACATGCCAGTTAACACTGCAAACACCAAACATTCAAAGGTTAATGAGCTGGACACTTTTATGCAATCACTAAAAGCACAAATCAAAGAATTGAACAATTCATATTTTATTTGTGGCATTATTATTATTTTTTTTTAGCTCTAAACACTTCTAAATGAACTTTCTGCATGTAATGAATTTGGTTTCAGCGTAACACACACAGTCAGTCTTCAAACATGCAGAACAGGAGACATGTGATTACGTTTTGCCATGGTTTGACTGGCAGAGGTCACGCTGTTGTTTCCATCTCTTGCTGTGTCAGTGGAAGAGAGGGGAAAAGAGGAGAGGCCCCGGCTTTCTATAAAGACGTGATTCACGGGTCCATAAGGGCCATCTGTTATATGTTAGAAACAAGATACCTGCTAGTGGCTTCTCAGGAATCACTGGACAGTGCCAGCCTCCATGAATTCAGATCCCTTTTTCCCCGATTCTTCCCATTTCTCAATTACTTTGCTCTCATCCCGCTTACTGGTAATGATTCTTACTCCAGTTTGACTTCTCCAGTCTCTATGAATCTCTTCTTTTATTCCTCTTCAAATCAATGTCTTCAGCAGTGGTGTTTTCTCTCAAATCTCATCAGTTTTTTTCTCTCTCTGTCTCTTGGCTCCTTAGACCCTGAGCCAAATAACAGCCATATTCATATGCTCACATTCCCCAGAAAATATGTGTGTACAGTGTCTGTTTCGTAACACTGATCAGTGGCTTTGTGTGTCAACACGCTTGTCTTTTTCAAGGTAAGCCACATCAACAGAAATCCAGCAGAAATAATTGTGTTGTGTTTCGACCACAACTGCATGCACACGCTGCTCATGTGTGCAGAGACACACATACACACACACACACACACACAATGCATGTCTCTGTTTAACTTTGAATGTGCTCGTTGAATTGTGTTATTTATAGGAAACATAATATTTTGTCAGACATACAGAAATAATGATGAACGTTTATGGGAACCTAATATGAAGAACACTTATATAATCGTCTCTGCACCACAAATTCTTCACAGTCAACGTATCGTAGAATCGTTTCTTGTTCTTTCAATTTCACCAATTTTTCTATTAATAAATCCCTGAAATAATGAATAGATTCTCAATTATTACTTGAGGTCAAAACAGGAACTTGGAGAGAGCTTTGTAGAGAAAAAAAAGAGTCTTTAGCCACTTTTTCTGTTCTTCCTGATGAAAAAAAGACACCCATTAAAACACAGTAAAGTTTGAAAGGCCAAAGCACCCAGTGTGGCACTCAGCACCTCACTGGAGTACAAATTAAATGACATCATTCACCACATTTTGAGGTGGATGTGAGGTAAACTACGTAGAAAATGCATTGCCCTTGTCCATATCGGGTTTTGCGAGAGGCTGGGAGAGCGTGCCATCCAAGACGAAGTGCTGATCCCAGAGGACCCTCAGCCTGAACTGTGTGTGTGTGACCTTAAATGGGCAGAGATCAACCTGATGTTGCATCATATTATGTTGTGAGGGCCAGAAATTATACAGCATTACCTCACACAGGTGGATGGTAATTCTGTGTGGGTTTATTTACAAGATTTAATATCTACCCTATCGTCTGTTGTAATGCAGAAGAGGTGCACTCTATCAGATGACTTCATACATTCTGAATCAGAAAACTTAATTAGCATAATTACCTACATTCTAGCAAATGTCTCCTGTGTGTATGAGGGCCAGTAAATTGCTAGACTTAGCCATGTCGTCATACAGTTGCTATAAATATTTGAGAAGCTCTTCCAACTACCGGCTGTGTTCCTGTGTGATGTCAAGATGGTTTGATATTCCATATTTGTTTTGCAACCGCTGATGTTGCTGTAAGCATTGGACAAAGAACAGTTCTGATTCTGTTATCTGCATCTTTCGCCTAAGACCAGACACTTCTTCTTGGGAAATAATGGCCAGATATTCAATCATGTGTGTGGACTTCTTACCACATGGATTTAATTTGCCTTGAATTGGCAACGTTGTTCAGGTTCCTAAGCTCGTGGTCATTTTAAGTTTATATGGCGAAGTAATTTGCAAGCAGTTGCTTATTTACACATCCAGCAGTTACCGAGCAACATTATCATCCATTGCAAGTCGTGTTTGTGGCCCCCTTGTGAATCTAAGTCCGATATCGAATCTCATTTTAGCTCATTTTTTGGTCTCTACCAACTCTTGAGGGCAATATATGGCTTTTTAGCTGCTCAACGCTCCGCAGTGTTCGCCAGCTAGTTGCTCACTGTGTCTTCCTGCTGTCTGGTGCCGAGCAGGAAGTGTTTTACCGCAAACGGGTGCTCGCTGTGGCCAAAAACGGCACTAAGAGAGTGGTGAGAGTGAATTAATACAGTAAGGTTGACGACGGGCTGAAACTTGTTATAAAACTCCTAAAGCTGAGGGAAGCTGCAGATACTGGTGATAATTCTCTGCAGGTTCAACACTAAGAGCGTACACTGACACTCTGTTTTCACACTGTCATTTGATGTATTGTTCTCATAAATATATATCGATCATAGCCGCTTTATAGAATAGACAATAAGAGGCCTTTCATTAGCAAATCTTTCCTGGTAGTATGACTGTGTGGTGAAAAAGCTCTACCTTTACCTCCCCCCTGAAACATGTGAATCATGTCCTCTTACGTGGATAATTAGGGTCAAAACGTATTTAATGTGTGTATTTTTGTTTACTTAAATTGTTAATGTTGTGTTTGAGCGAAGTGGGTCAGGCAGGGCTGGCTGGAAGGCTTAGGTCAGGCAGGTCGGGCACCTCACAGGCCACTGCTCCACAGCACAGCTGGCATTTAGACCACAGACTGACCTGGAAGGAAAGAGGCAGATGGAGACTGTGTTACATGCACGTGTGCACAGACATGCATCCACACACATTAATGTACTAATGTACTCCCACATGTCCAATGTGTACTCACAGCAAAAACAGGAATACTAATTAGCAGTTTTAGTAGTTTATATATTAGGATTAGCAGCATGACTCAGAGTGTATTTCAACGCAAAAACTCTCTAAATCTCTTTCCCTTGACAGCAAAACTCCTGCTCTCAGTAATTATTAAACAAAAATAAAGCAGTAGTGCCTCTCCATGTGTGGTCCCTGGATTTGCTTTTGTTTAATTAACATTTTCTCCTTTGGGTGGCGTTTTAGCTCAGGCTTAAACCTTGAACACAGTCAGCGGCGGTCCCAGAGTCCCAGCGCTAGCACGCTGTCTCTGGAGCAAGGTTCACAGACCAGTTCCAGGGAGACGAGGAGAGGGAGGGAGGCCGTGGGTCAGGTAGAGGAGGAAAACTCTGACAAACTCCTGTTGAAGTGCTATCAATCTGGATGGGGAATGGCTGGTAAGGAGAAAGTGTTTGTGTGAACGTGTGTGTGCGTACGAAGTGTGTCTCGGGGTGTGTGCTCGTAATTGTGGGTGGTACGTGCGGTATCGTGGATGTTTTGAGAAACAAGTCTGCATGGGTGGTGCGCCTCCCCTCTGTGCAGTGCAGAGCTCCTGCTGCCTGAGAGCTGCACTGTATGCTGAGGTATAACAGTGGGGGGTGTGGTGCTAGTGGTGAAGTGCACACACACACACACACACTTGAATGCACACACACACACCTGTCTGTCTCCCTGGTGTATGCTAGCAGCGAAGTTTAGTCTAACTGGAGAAAAACAGCAGCTCTCTGCAGACCAGCGGGACAGAAGAGAACAAGACAGTTACTCTGCGACTTCTGCTCCCCGACGGGACCTCGGCCAAATCCAAAAAGCTCCCCCTCACACCGGCTTGTCCAGAATGCCAGTTTGCCTTAATTGGCGCTCAGCTGAGAGATGAGGGGAGGAAGAAGGAGAGAGAGGAGCTAAGGGATAAAAAGCGAGGGAGAGGGAGGAAGGAAAATGAAATCTAAGTGAGCATATTTTGGCAGGATTTCAGCTGGCTGATGGGGTGAGGAGAGGCTAATGTCAGTGGGGGGTTGGGGGACACACTGTGAATAAGCAACTGCATATCTGCTGAACTGAGACTTGCTGTTGTATAGTATGCATGCCTTATGAATTCTGTGATGTTCCTTCTGTAGTTTAAATGTGCACATCTTATACTGTACATTCTGAATGAGTCCACTCCAGCAGCCTCTATTGCAGTTACAGTATCTGTTTACCAAGAATGTCACTACAAAACAGCATTAGGAAACTGTCTGTATTTGCACGAGCTGATTTGCATTCATAAATCATGCTCGTGATTGCTCTCTGAACACGCCTCCTAAATGTGATTGACTGTCTCCTACACAGAGTGGAGAGACGATGCGTTCTCTCTGTTCGGCTGCTTCGGCTCAGACAAAAACATGGATGATAAGCCTTTAAATCCAGCCTGCAGTGAATGTATGGAGTTTATTCATCCTCCATCGCTGTAGTCAACCACGTCTCGTTCTCCACATCTGCACAGGCAATATGTGTACAGATGAATCACCTTTAGTGTGTGTGTGTGTGTGTGTGTGTGTGTGTGTGTGTGTGTGTGTGTCTCGCGTGGGAGATGGAGGGAGATGGAGCGGGGGAGAGAGATAAAAGGAGGGAGATGAATGGGTGTTAATGCACGCCTCACCTCACATCCCCTGCTCCCCCCTTCAAGCCAGGGGAGGAACATTTTTTGCACATTTCTGTTAACATTCAGGGCTGTGTACATGTCTCCTGGGCCAGTTTCAGTGTTCATTTATTCAAAGGTTTCATTCAATACAGAGAGAGTGATACTGTAGGTGTTGACCATCAGGGGTGACACAGAAATCAGCATTCAATATACCAACTGCATGTCAGATTTGGCCACTCTGTGTATTATAACAATGTCAGTTTGTTCCTCGGTGACGTATTTCATGCTCCACACATTTGTGATGCAGAGGATATCAATCAATGAAAGTAGAGTAAAACAGTTTCCTGCTTTGAAGCAGCCCTGCCAAGTGAGTGAACCGAGCACTCAACGTTATGCAACAAGTACAAATGCCCCCTACTGGGCGCCTTGTAGAAACACACTCTGGCATCCTCTAACTTAAGAGCACATGAAAGATTCCCCTGCATTCATTTCATGAATTTTGAATGCATCTCAAGAGCAATGTATTCTTCATTATCACTCCTTTGTGTAGCCTGTGTTTGTGCAGAGCGACGGCGCAGGCAGCGCTCGCTCAATTTGTAATGCTTTGCCCTCGGAATCTTGTCTTGGTGTCTTTCGTTTCATCTCGTCTCTGTTAAACCCGCTGTTCTGCTGTCAAATCCATTGTTTCTCAACCCGCTTTGAATGGTGCTCCTAAGCTCCGACGGCGTTTGGCAGCCATACCAGCATCAGACGAGTGGAGACATTCAGCAGCGCTGTTCAATATTCCTCTGGTGAATTGCCCCTTCAATCACAGTCGCTTAAAGCATCCATTATAAGCCGAGAAAAGGAGAGATGGAGGGAGGCCGGGAGGGGGAGGTGGGAGGACTGTGATCTATCTGCACAGAGTGTTGCATGTGGCAAACCAGCGTGCTGCCTGAACCTGAGAATAGATGATACGTCTGTCACTGTGGAGTGTCTCTCTCCAGTGAAGAACTTTCTTCTCTTACATATTCCTGCTTTAGCTTGCCCTGCATGTCTGTGAGTGAGGGGAGAAAGAAGCAGAGAGATGGTAAGACAGTAAAGTCTAATGCAGCTTGTGTGGGTAATGGATGAGGCAGCCAGGCCTCTCTGTTTGCTCTGACTGTCTCCTGCAGACAGCAGAAACATCCTGACAGCAGTCTGCCACCACCCTGTCACTGTGGAGAGGTGGAACATGGAGAGACAGCCATGTCAACCATTGAAGCACCTGACAATGCACCTCAGGGATGTGCGCGCTCGTGTGTACGCACGCTCGTTGGTTCGGCGCCAGCTGATACTCAGACGTCTCTCGTTGCCGTCGATGCCCTCGTCGGGGAACCCGAGTGGGCGCTGTCATGCCACTCGTGTCTGTTGCTGCAATCAGGTGGTGATTTCCACACAGCTGGGTTGTAGCTTGAGTGAAAGGAACGTGGCGTGATGAGTACTGAAAGTGAGGTGAGATCACATCCTGAGTCATGAGCTCAGCAGCTTCAGGCCTAAGAAATGCCGTTTGTTGGTCAGAAAATAATCAGTTGAGTCTCATAACACCCAGTATTTCATAACAATGTTATTTCATTTTCCTGCCTCTGTCGGTTACCTTGTGAGCTGTTCCCTTGGATAAGCCTGCTATACTTACTGAAATGATGATCTGTGAGGAAGCCTGATGAGTCATAATTTAGTGTTGATTGACTTTAATCAGCTGTGATGTAAAGTGCACATCAAATTATGGTACATACGCTTAGTGTGTACTGCTGCGTTGGCATTTGCAGCTTCCAGATTCATCAAACCGACTTAGATGAGAAAACAGAAAAACATAATCATAACCACGATGACTAAATGCTTTATGAAGACAGGTAGATAGTGTGTGTGTGTGTGTGTGTGTGTGTGTTCAGTTCAGCCTCTGACTCAACTCAGCACTCATCAGGTCGTTCTATTATTTCCCACCAGTCTCTCTTCTTCCTCCTCTCCTACGTTCATGAAGTGCACTTCCCACCCAGTCAGCAGCCAACATGGACGAAGAAACTAATCACATTATGAAAGCCGACAGTGGAGGTCGCCACCTCTGACTGCTGCAGACATGTTGATGAGCGAGAGTGAAGATAAATCTGCTTTTTCATGCCAAAAGTTCCTCCTCACACAACACATATTTTCACATCTAACGTGGTGGTTTATTTTGAGCTGGTGGTTGTTGGAACAGTAGCAAGACGAACTAAGACTGAGGTAAAATCCCTGATTTTGTTAATGGAGTCTGGTTATGGGGCAGGTGTGGCCGGTCTTGTTTTGGTCTGAGATGTTGACGCTCTCGTGCGACATCTAGTGAGAGTGAATGTCGTGTATAGAAACTTTAATTACCAGGCATTGTAACCCACATGGACACTGGTGAATAACAGCAGGGTCATCACAATTGGACCAGGCTGCCCTTTTCAGATCGGGTCATAAAGACCTTTACACTACAGAGATTTTTAGCCCCTTTTGGCCCATTGTGTTGCTTTTATGGAACATTTACCATATGGTTCGGTTTCAGTGCTCTCATCAACTTCGTCCTTTAGCCGCAGAAGGCAGCTGTTTTCAGAAAACAAGTTCTGATAAACAGGCATTGAACAGATTACAGAGTGTAGATGACATGTTATGAAGGCTGGGAACCGAAGGCACGGAGCAACTTTGACAATCTGACATGGAGTGAGTGGAAACAGGCTGGTTGAATATCTGCAGGGAGTCAGATGCAGGTGAGGAGGCAGAGCAGATGGGGGAATTGGGAGCAGTTGTGTGGATGGGTGGGGCAGCCAGGTGATGGGGAGAGGAGGGAAAGTCCGAGGGCATCTGGTGGATGGATGGAAAATGGCGATGAAGGGACCTGGGGAATAGAGAATGTGGCTGGAGAGGAGGGACAGAGCAAGACAGTATGTTACCTGCCCGGCACCACCCGGCAGACAGATTAGCCGGTGCAGCAGTGGAGCCAGATATTTTTCCCAGCAGAGAGAGATTAAAATAGAGCTAAAAGCAGAGTGAATATTGGATTTACATCCAACCTGTGGAGAGAAACAAAACTCCAAATTAGGGGTG
>JAPZEA010000002.1:15046082-15056402 GCA_029783685.1 Heniochus monoceros | reverse complement strand
AAACCATGAAAGATTGTGTCATAGACAATGATGTCATGCAAAAAAAAAAGGAGAGTAAATTTACTTCAGGTCTTGTTTAGGAAATTTCTGGTAATAATACATGCACACATGTACTTTTGGTTGAGTTAAATTCAGGATTTTACAAAGCAACGCTGGAGTTAATGTGCATAATTCTGCTTAAGTGATACAAACCATGCACTGTTGAAAATTCATCACCAAGCAGATGATGAGTATAAAACCTTTTTTTTCTACAGAGATGAATGAATATATGGACAGTAGTTTGGAGGTAATTCAGTTCCCCATTTGATATCAATCAGACTTTTTGTTTCTTAACGCTGCAGCAGTGCGGTTCCTCGGCCTGGCGAGCACACAGACAGTCACAGCATTTCCCATCACAAAGCTAATTGATAAAACTCAATCAAAGCCTCCGAGTTCTCACCAGTGGGTGCCATGTCAAATGGGCTGCCCTGTGTGACATTCTCACATTTCAGAGTTCAAGTAGAGCCCGCTTCAGATCTGCTCCATTAAATGCATATTGAGGCTTAATCTCATTCTGTAACTCTGTTCACCATTACAATGTTAAGAGTTTAAATCCAGGCTGGGAACCTGTTTCTCATGTAAATTCCGAGTTCCTCACTTATCTCCTTCTCCCTGTTTCACAGACTGTGATCCTTATATAAACATACCTCGAGGAGGAGCCAGCAAACATTCGAAATGTATAAGTCAATTGGAACAGAAATGTAAAGTTTCTTCTATTCCACTTAAGCTTTGATTATTAGAATTGACAGCTTTAAAAAGTTAAAGAAAGAGAGTGAAGGCACCACCAAACCACCATTTGCTTAAGGCCTTTTTGGAGTCATTGGTGCGAAAGCAGAGCAGACAGTGCAGCTTACGTTATGCCTTTGACAGAGAGACACCTCATCTTGAAACAAAAGATTTCTCCACAGTCACAACGACGTGCAGACTTCAGCTGCAGCCTGCTAATAAATCACACATTGTTTTTTTCAGGTGGGGACAAAACTGAGCAAATCTGAAAATCTGTGCGCTGGAATTAAAAAATGATAATGACGACAACATTTCTCCATAAAAGTTATTCACGAGATGTTAGACCAGATTAATTATTAGATTTGGCAAAAGCAGCAAGGCTGAGAAAGCCACATTTTAATGAATTTTAATTGTCCAAATGTTTCCTCCCTTGGAAGGCAAATTTAACAAAATAAGTTCGGAAGGGATGAACATCTGCAGGCCGAGTAAAAATAAGACATACGACGCATAGATTGTGTATGATACAAATCCCCCATGCAAGTATGAACATGATGTAACTCGGAAAGCACTGAGGAAAATAGTCTAATTCCAAATTAAAGTGAACATTTAGGATGAAAGAAAACAGTAGTAAAGGAAAAGAGCGCAGAGGACACGAAAATAGGAGTGGATTTTGGAGGCAGAGGTATACTACGTGTCTGGTTTATTACGGAGCAGAAGTTGTTAATTACCCTGATTCTTATTTCCTGTCCCCTCTCCCCCACGCCACCCCACCCCCACTGTACTGCCTCCCAGATGAGTGGCTTTGAAGTGCAAAGTACTCTCTCCTCACTTTGAACTGTGAAAACAATGCTCATGTGGTGGTGCTTACCTTCCCCATGTTACCTCATTTAAATAGACCTGGATACGGCTTCCACAGTTTTCAAGGGAAAACTCATTTCCAGAGAAAGAGGTCACTGTGTTCATTAAACAGCTGGTGAGATTGCTGGTAATCAGGCCCGCTCCGTCATACATTGCAGGCTGCTCTGACTGGGTGGCTACCGGCAAATTCAACTTCAAAACTGACACAGACTCAATCCCGACAAGGCGAGACACTCCAGTGCACCCATTTCTAAACAGAAAAACACAGGAAACGCATCCGAGAAAAATATATCACACATTAAAGCTCAACAGGGCGTTTTAGTGTAATGTTCTTACCGTCCTGGAAGGGTCCTTTTGCTCACAGTCGAAAACAAATGGCGTTGTTTGTGTTGCAGACATAATCTTACTCTTAAGCCCAGAACGTAGAATATGCAAGTGGCTACTCAAGCTGTTTTTATCATGCCTAGTGGGCAGTTTAAAAGCCTCAGATCACTAAATTGTCCCAGCTGTCTTGACCATCTGCACTCGAAAAGGGCAGCCATGGAGGAGAGCAGCCTTTGTACTGGTGGCCATGTCAAAAAGCCAATTTTACAGCACCGTGCTGACTCAATGGCCCTCATGTGACAAATGTGGCCTAATGGATGAGACAGACAGCATGTAAAAGCCTGCTGCTAACTGCGGTGCTTCACCCTTTAACCATTCAGCAATCCAAGACGGGACAAGATGGGGCGTAATTACCATGACACTCGGTTTCATTGAGATGAGGAGCAACAGCAACAGCTGGACTTTACAGTGCAACAATTTGATACCTCATTCAGGAGTCTCTTTCCTGTTTCCTATTGAGTTAGAAATGCGTGTGTGTCAGTGTGTGAGTGTTTGAGAGGGAGGTGCACAGAGAGAGACTGATGTTTAGAATCAGGCACACTGCGAAGGCTTTCCTCTGCAGCCTCGTGTGCCTTGCTCGGCAGCACGCTGGAGATTTTGCAGATCGCGCCGATCGAGACGCGACGCTGAAACTTTTCACTTCAGTCATGTTATTTGGTCAGTTGTGCCTCATCATCTGTGCAGATGCAGCGTCGTCCCCCATCAGTGAACAGTCCGCAGACGGAAAGCTGAGAAGCTCGCTTCTTCTTCTCATCTAGCCTCGAAATGACCTCAGCTCCTAATATCTTTCTACATTTCACATTTATTCAGCAAAATGTTGATTTGTTTCCAAGGAGATGATGGAAAAATGGATTAAAACAACTGTTTTTCTTCTCCCGCTTCTAATCAATGCAGTGATGAATGGATTCTGTAGGAATGCCTCGATTAAATGATTCAGTCCATAACGTGTCTATCAGTTAGTTAGTAATTAATTGCTTCATTTTTGCCTGTAAGCATAGAAGCATTTTAATTGCTTAAAGGGATTTCATTTAAGGTTTTAATTTAGCTTCTTAGTTTGAAATGAAATGATAAATCCTTTTACACAAAAACAAAAATTAAAGCATAAATCACAGTATTGCAGCAGTTTTTTTAATCCCTGATATCACAGCACGATTCAGTGACGATTCCCACTGCTGTACTACAGTTTACATTGCTAGGTGTGCGAGAAGTAGAAAACTATCATAATTCCCTCATCTCTTGTCCATTAGCATGTATGAAAACCCCAAAATCTCCAGTCTTGGGCAGACACAGGCAGACAGCACGCTTCTCCACTTGTCAAAGAAAACTTTTATCAATACCAAGAGCACTTGAAGTTTGTTTGCATTTTGTTTTCCAGCACTCTTAACAACTTCAGAAGTCAGATCACAGGAGTATCTGATCAAAGCGCTTCGTGGTTAGTTCTGGAAACACAGGAGTGCTACGCCACGCTTTGATACTCCACATCAATATTTCAATTCAACAATCACTTGACATGCACCCATACTCCCAGAGACGAAAGACGAAAGGGGAGAGAGAGAGAGAGAGAGAGAGAAAGAGAGAGAGAGAGAGAGAGAGAGAGAGAGAGAGACAGAGAGAGAGAGATCCAGGGACCATGGAGGGGGTTTGGAAGTACATATAAAAGAAATGGATTGAAGAAATTGCTGCCTTCTTCACCTTTGTGGCAATGTTATATAAAATGAACTGAAATGCCCTCTATGATACTAATCTAATCTACTAAAATCTTAAGTATGGCAGCCCATGTTAAGACAATTTTATCATGCAGCAGGTTTTAGTCAACAAATATGTTTTTGCCCTGCAACTCCATGTCACAGAATGAAAATAAAACCACAAAACCGACATCAACTTTTTATTTAATAGGCTCAAGATTCACAATAACTTCACTTATGTACCTCCGCTGAAGCTAAAACACTTGTCACCGACTGAAAATCCGAGCAGAGGATGTGTTTCATGTTTTATCAAAGGAAAGTAGTACAGGAACTCGGCAGCGATAAAGATGAATACAGTCCATCTGCCAAATGTCACTTTCATGGTGCTTCATAATCATTTCATCATCTCGACAGGATATGACATGCTTTGAAGGTTTCGGCCCATAAAATATGGCGTTTGATCTGAAAAAGAGACTTGTGGCAAAGTTGCATGAAAAGACGTGTAGTCAATCAAGAATGAAAAAGTGACTCTGCTGCTCATAGCGCCCCAGGTCTGGTTTACAGCTCGCTGTGCCAGAGAAATAAATTGAGTCATTTGCAGTCAGTTAGTTAAACATCTTGGCAAACACACGTGTTCGCTTTCTTCCTGAGAGTTAGGTGAGAAGTTTGATACCACTCTCATGTCTGTCTGTTCAACATGAAGCTGAGGGCAGCGGCCGGTTAGCTTAGCTTAGCATGAAGAACGGAGACAGAGGGAAATAGCTAGCCTGAATCTGGGTTACGTCACTTCCTGAAGTGTCCGCTGATTTCCTGGAAACTTCACAGTGACAACAAATAAACAAACAGGATATGAACATGTTAATTAATTAGCCAAAGTTCGGCGTATTTTGTTACCTTTGGACAGAACCAGGCTGGCTATTTCCCCCTGTTTCCAGTCTTTATGCTAAGCTAAGCTAGCCAGCTACTGGTTCCAGCTTCATATGGAGTGTACAGACATCAGAGTGGTTTAGATCTCTGCATCATGTCTCTGCAAGAAAGCAAATTTGAGTCTTTCCTAAAATGTTGAACTAGCCTTTAGCCCTAAAAACAGACCTTTTGGCTTAATTTGGCAACTTTAATATATATGCATCTATAATTAAATGCGCATATATGATAGGACTGCACACTACAAACCAAACCAACACCCATATTTATACATTTTTCAGCAACAATTTAATCTCCATATAGATACCATTTGTCTGTCTAGGTGTTTATGTGTGTACAGTATATAAATATGTTTGTTTTCATTTGTGTCTGCCTTTCTTTGTTTAGCTGGATGTCTATATTTGCATCTCAAACTACTGCTAAACGTAGTCAAATCAGTTATATTTGCCAACATACTCGGCCGATAAAGCTGATTGTTTACTTAAAGACGCTGACAGCGTGACAGTGAATTTCCTGTTGGTGCTTAAAGTATCCACTGTCGCACCCTTTCTGAGCGTGATACGTTTATGTTAATTCATATCCTCAACACAGTATTTAAAATTAATGATAACTAATTTACCAGGAAAAAAAAAAAAAAAAGAATGGTTTATTCATAGGTTTTGCTGTGTAAACTCCCTAAAAAGATGAATTCCCTACAATTGCCTGTCTGTACAATGCCACATAAAATGAATAATAAAAAAGCAAACGCGGAGACAAAAGAAGAAGAAACAATGGGATTATCAATCATAAAGCGTCTCCAAACGCATTTAGACAAAGATGAACAAAGGTAAATAATTAGCTGTAACACTTGACAATATCATTTACAGCCATCAATGTAATGTGGGTATTGTAGCATGCAGGGACCACGCTGATTGATCTTATAGCTTTGTTCAGTGGCTGTGGGAGATGTGAGCACCTGTCACGGTGATATTGGTGTATGATCTGAACTATTGTACTCAGATGGGACTGACTCCAGAAGGAAACAGAAATAAGATCACAAGAGTTATCAAAAGACTGGATTCCCACTCTGTCATGCTGTGTCACGACCATGTTTAACCCCATTTAACCTCAAAGGAGAAAATTACTGTGCAGATTATTATTGTGTGTGCAGAAGGCCTATAGTAGCATCAAGAAAACAAACCAAGCCTAAAATGTCATGGATCCCGTTTCATAAATATTACCCAGGAAGCCCCGACGTGCCATCTGGGATGAGGGACTCACGTCGGTATGGTAACCGGATCTTGTGGCAAGGCTCCAGCTGAAATCAGAAATGCAAAGCAGGAGCAGAGATACAAGGGCTACATGTGCAGAGGAGTGCCGCGCAGCCAGAGCAGTAGATTTATTTGTAAACGTACGCCTGTGATGCCACTATCTGTTAAGCCCCTCAGTCAGCTCAGCCTGCGTAATGTGAGGGGAAGTGTCACCCTGTCACCACCATGCCAGGGATCAGCCTGCTGTTTGTGCGTACAGCGAACCAAGCCAAGCTTTGAGGAGGAGGGGAGAAAATGACACAGAGGCTCTTTCATCTAATCCTTGTGGTGTAATTTGCACCTCAGTAAGTTTAATTGATGACTACTGATCAAATGCATGCCTTTGAAAATAAAATCTTTGGGATTGTTATTTTCCCCTTCAACCTGCAAAAAGAATTCTTAATGCATCTGATGAGATGTTTCTAACTGATGGATCAGTTTTTTAGAGTTTGAACTTTGATTCACTACATTGAGCAGCTACAGCTGCTGCCAATATCGGGAGTATTTCCTTTAATTCCATACATTAGTCTTAGATTTGAACTAACTTCACTGAGCGAACTGAGGACAGAGGAGACTTTTCTTGCCATGGCACGCAGCAGCAGCAGCAGCAGCATATGCACCTGGGTTCTGAGTGCGCCGCTTCCTCCAGAGATCCAACCTGAGCATCAATGTCATTCAGACAAACGGATAGTGACAGGCCAAGCTTATCAGTGTCAACGTCAGGCTGCTCTCCGGGACTTTGATTCCGCACTTTTCCCACAGCTGAACAGAAGGCTGTGCTTTGCAAAACAAACCAACAAACAGAGAACCTGAAGAGTGTGATGAAAGAGTAAACAACATGGCCCGGTAACATGCCCCACAACCATGACACTTCCTAAGTAGGTTACCACGGAGGGTAACCCAATTTAACACGTGTGTCTGATTGTAATCAGAACATGCCGAGAACTTCAGGAAGTTCACACCACCCCGGCGCAGTGAGGCTGATGAAGATTGATCCGTCTCAGGACCTTGGCCTTGAAAAATCAAATGGGCCCACCACTAATGCCCTTGCACGTGTACAAAGCAGTTCATTATCAAGAAAAATTATAGGGAGTCAATCTATTGATGTTGCTTAACTAATTGTAAAGCAGGGGATTCAAAAGCAGATGTTGCATTTCAAAGCAGTTGTGAGCAAGGAGACAGGTTATGATTTATGCTAAAATGTGTGGCTTCAAAGCGTCGAACGCGGCTTCTAAACAAATTGAACAAGTCAAGCGCTATTCACCCAGGACCAGGAGGGAGCCCGGCGAATGTAGATCAGAGGCGCACGGCTGCCGCTTGTAATATCACTCAGTGGAGGAGGGGTCCCACCGGGGGGAAGCAGCACACACAGGCTAACACTGAGCACTGCTCGCACAGAAAGGAATTATGTACGAATGCAGCTGCAACACCTGCACAGAAACTACACCCCTCCACCCTCGCCGCCTCCTCCCTCTGCTACCCTCCTGGAGCATCATCCACACAGGGGGAGTGGAGAGGGGTGGGCAGCACCTTGAGACTTGACATCCTTTCTGTGGATGGCACAATTATTTGGGAGGAGAACGAAGAGTTGGTAGAAGATGCGAGGCCTATGTCAACATACTGATGCAATTTTAGTAAACACGGATAAAGCCGGGTTACTTGTTGGGAAGATTGGTGGATGGGGGGGGCTTTAAAATGTGTTTATCGCTGTTGTCTCCTGAACGAGGCAGGCGGTGTGAAATGTCTTTGGGAAAACAGATGATAGCTGACTGGACTAATCTCTGATCCTTCAGTAACATCACAGGCCCCACTTACTGTACATAGAAATAAGGAATTCAATAAGCAGGAATGCTGGATTATAATCACAATTTTACATTTGATGAATTGTTTTCTGCTTTTAAAACAGACAGATATTTCCAGGATTGAATGTATTTATTAATGATACACCCTGTGTGAAGAATTGCACAGGATCGGTGTATCATCCTGAATTTTACACTACAGAAGTGTTCCTCCTTGTTGACGCTGCCATGCAAGTAAAAAGACAGACTGCGTGGACTTCTCTCATAAGTCATTTTTCCGTCTGTTTTCTTCTATTTGATGCAGCCTAAATTGGGACGGGAGAAACGAATTGCTAAATTTTTAATTAACTTCACAACATCTGCACTTGTGCTTTGAGAGAGCAGCGAGATTTCCTTTTAACCTATTCCAGCACATTTGCACACCAAGGTAAATCTTGATGCTGGCACTCTTACAGAAAGGAAGAAAAAAAAATCAAAAATGGAAATGAACTCTCACTTGTGTGTGCAGATCAAAGAGGCAGAATTATTCAACTTTTTGCCATTGCTTGATCTTCAAAAAAGAGGAGAGAAAAAGTAGGGGAGATCTAGATGGATGAATCAGTTTGAGTTAGAGTGTTCTTCAGTCGTTTTATGAGCTTTCGCTTTCTCATCTGGTGTATTTACTTGTACGTCGTGGCTTTAATGTCTCAGTTCTGGGTTGTTTCATTGTGCAGGTAAAACCGGCATATGCTCATGTGCTGCTTGGACTGCACTCCAAAGCAAGCAAAACATTTGGATTCTCTCATCTCACTCAATTAATTTTACCGCTTTTATTTTTTTAAAGGAGCAAAGTTCACCTGCAACTGATATTTCTCTGTAAAGAAAAAACTCATTAAGACTGAATGAATAAAATGAAATGTTGATATTTCTTGTAACACCTGAAACATATTGTATACAATATGATGCAAATGCAAGAAATACAACTAAGTGCCATGGATGTATTAAAATAACCAGGTATTCATGTATCGGTGAGTTTCATACACTCTCACTAACATTAATATTTGTGCATATTAAGGTACGCTGTAATATAAATATTACAGCAATAATGTGTGACATTGCGACAGAGTTTTTGCACAGTGTCACCTCTCTGCTGTGAAATAAAGTGCGACATGTTATTGCTTCAGTGTGCACATGTATAGCTTGGAAAGGCAGTTAAACTGTGTTGAATTTCATCAGTTACACCAGCAGATTCAGAGGGATTCGAGCCACTCTCCTCACCCTTATTGTCCCACCCGAATTATATCTTTCACCACACATGGTGAGGGAGCATACAGTTCACTGCCACCCCACTAGAGAGGGCTGTTGAGGAGGGAACAAAAGTAAAATATACAGAAGACTTTCTGTTTCAGGCCTGCATGATCGGATCTCTGCAGAGGGCAAATATTTACTGTTTCACATATATGTTTAAAGGAAGGAGGAGGTTGATGCCCTGTTTGCTTAAAGTCATCTTAAACGTGACTCCCTCTGGTTTTTATTCCTTCCCCTCTGCTGCTACAGTCTTTCCTGTCAGGTTAGAAGTCTATGAAATCGGACCTCCCGGTCGCAGGCATCTGCACGGGCAGTCCTGACTGATGTGGGTGATATCACAGCACACCAAAGCTCCTTTAACAAATCTCCCTTTGATACAGCACACACAATGGTGTCTCTATAGGAAACCCCCTTACCTCTCTGTGTATGTGGGCCAAAGTCTCAAACAGAAGAAGAAAATGGCACGGCTAAAGAAAAAAAGAAAAAAAAAAAGAAAAAAAAAAGCTAAATGAGACAAAGCTGCGTCTGGATAAAGAGGAAAAAACTTTGGTGCATTTGTTTTATCGTGTGTCTCCACAAGAGGACACTGCTGCCATATTGTATCTTCTCCATGCTGCCAGCCTCTCTCGGCTCTTCTCATGTTTCTCTGGCTTTTTGTCTTGTGAATTGTTGCAAAATGTAGACAAGAATTGGCCCATAGATAGACCAGTTGGACATGTTATCTGATCTTTATTTAGTCTGAATAATATTTTTTTTATATTTGTGAAAACAGTATCAAATAGGTCGAGGTATATTTTAAGGGCACAGGTTGGTATGTGTTGATCAATGCGCTGAATACGTCTGCAAATTTGTTTCTTATATGTAAAGATTCTGTAGATTTTTCCCAAAGAACAAACCATACAATCCTGTAAAAGATTCAGCAATTTGGTACAGAAACCCCTGATGTCTTACCTTCAGAAATCAAGAAAGCTACGGTTCAATATTAGGATTATATTATGTTGTTGTTTATACATAAAAAGAGTCATGTATACCTGAACTTCAGTAACCATTTGTTTGACCTAACAGACCCGGTTCCATCTGAGTCTAGTCAAGCAGCTGATGTTAAACCAGCTCAGACACACTGACTGCTCTTGCCTTTCCCTTTTTTCTCATTAAAGGTTTTTTTTTCTGTTAGTTTTTCCATTTCTGAACCGAGGTTGTCGTATGCTGTACGGATTGTGAAGCTCTTTCAGCTGAATTAGTGATTCTTTGATTTTGGTCTATATAAACAAAAGTGACTGGAGTGCATAAAGAACCCAGGTCAGGTAGACGTGTACAGAACCGCTCAGC
>JAPZEA010000002.1:14965264-14980628 GCA_029783685.1 Heniochus monoceros | reverse complement strand
GGTCTGCAAAGCAGCACACCAAAGGATCTCATGCAGCAATCGCACATTTTGTTCTTGGCTGAGAGATTTTAGTCATGACCCCCCCATCAGCCCCCTACCGCCTCTACTGCTACTGCTCTCTGCTCTCAAAGTAAAGCATCCTACTGTCATTGGCTCTGACTTTTAGTCACTCTCGGACATCCCTGTGAGAGTTAAGGTTACAGAGGAGAGAGGAATCATTGGGATGGGGTGGCCAGTGGGGAACATGGAGGCTGCGGGCTCCGCTGGGGAGGAAGGGGCTGGAATGACGGATTTTGCTCGTGGCCAGAAATTTGCTCTTGGCGTGTCTGTTTTTGCCTTCGTTCTATTTTGGTCTGACAATGGACGGCCCAGTGGATTTTTTTTTTTTTTTTTTTTGTCTTTGTAAGGTTGACTCATAATGTAAACCAATACACAAGCAGACAAGGCACATTTGAAAACACATAAATAGGCACTGGGCTGACAGGAAATTGTTGCATAAATCTTACGTACATTACATACTTTCTCTCTCTTTTTTTTTTGTTTTTCTCTGCTGTTCGTTCCGTGCCTCGCACGCTGCTCATGTCTTGATGTCTGCGCGACATGTGTTTTTATTTTTGAACCCTGCTAATACGCACAGTTTTGATTTCAAGGGTGATTGCTTCCAGATCGTTTCCCGAGTTTCAACTGTTTCGGCCCTCAGTCATCCAGAGGTTGACATGTGGAGTCAGGTGGGTGACAGCAGGCTGTGACCTCTGTCTATGTGCGATCTCTCTTACATGTGCGTGGACGTCGATGACACGCCGGTAGGCAGATGTAACAAAAATGTATTGTTGCGTCGTCATTATACTGATCAACAATTAATCAGCACATTATGAAACATGAAATCCAAAAGCCCTCCAGAGGCTAATCTAGCCTTAATGGTGGCAGTGATTGCACTTTCATTGATTATTACTTGTTATTCAAAGTTAAGAGGTATTTGTTTGCTGCTTTCATGGCTGAACTGGCTGCACCAAACATTACTCAAGGCAAGTGGGATGCAGTTACACTGAGTCAGTGCCTCATTGTCTGTTGTGTCTCTGTAGTTTTTCTTTATGAGCAGGGGAGTGTGTAAGTCCCCAGAATAAAGAGTGGAGGTCAGCACATTCAGAATGTCCCCAGAGGGAAACAAGGTCAAAGAGATTGCTAAGCTGGTAGGGCATGAAGGATTAAAGCAGGCAGTGGACACCTGAGGGGTATTTGGAGCCCTGAGAAAGTGTCGTCATGTGTGAAAGCTGTCTGACAGAATGTTGAAGCTGGTACTGTGGTGAGCTCACCCACATAACAACCTATTTTTCTCCTATTCCCCCGCTTAAATCCCTCATGCGGTGGTTACCCGCTTTAACGTTCCTCCTCTGCAACTTTTTCAAGCGGAAGGCTTCAGGCTATGGGGAACAGCTTTTATGCTGCGTGCTGCAAATGACAAGACAAATCATTAATGTTTGAGTGCGGGAGAGTTTTCTCTTCAATTATTATGCCTTGTGTGGGCGAAGCAAGTGGAGTGTGTTAGCAGAGTGCCGTATGGGAGGGCGGCCACACACAGGTGAGGCACCTTGACGGAGCTCCTGAAACCAGGAGACCAGTGCTGGGTTACACAGGCCGAGGCTGTCAGTGTCAAACAGATCGGTTATCTGCTGATCAGTGTTCTTCTCAGTAACCTCTGCTGGTCCGCAGTCATCAGCTCAGCTGGTAGCACTGACAGGAGGGCGGTCAGGTAATAGACTGCACATCTGCGTGTCTTTGTGCAAGATTAACAAGTCTATTTGTGTTATTTCATATTGAACACACGATTCAGCCTCCACACAAAGCTGCTGCATTGTTCTAGACACCCGGTGAATGTAAGAGGTCATTAAAACATCATGTTCTGAGTCTGTCTGAAAAGCATCAATTACTAATTTAGAAGCAGTGTAAATCTAAAAAATATATAAATGCTAATATACTATTTATTTTAAAATGTAAAATAAGTGAGAATTTAATAGCAAGCCTTGTTATGTGACTGGTTGATGTTAAATCTTTTGTTAGCGTGATATTCTTGATGAAGAAATGCTTTATTTTCATGGGGGAAAAAAAATCCAACACCATTTAAAACCGGTGCTGTTAAACTGTCAAAGTTGTGAACTGAAGCTGAGGTTTTCACTGACTTTCTTCTCTTAAATTGGCCAATTTTTGGTTTTCTATGAGCCCACTAATTGTCTTTACATTATGGTATTACATTAAGAACCACAGCAGTTTTTTTTTTGTTTTTTTTTCACTTTTGGTGTAAATCCATTTTAGAAAGTCGTTACACGCTCAGTAGTTGCTAAATGGGTCTTTCTTGGTAAATTTCCTGTGACACACAGGATGTGCCGCGTTTGTTTCCAGCAACAACAAGAGCTGTGAGGGTTGAGTAAACAGAGAAGAATCCAATCATAGCTGAAAATAAGAGCGAGAAAGTTCCTCCTCCAGAAACTCATAGTTCATCAACAGGAGCTCCAAGGAAATGATAGTTGGATTACCAACTATTTCCTGGAAAGTGCAGAAGCACTGCAGCGACTTCAGCAAATCAAAGCTCACAGATGAACCCACCTTTGTTGTGGGCCTCCAGCTGTGACAAGGAATTGACAGCCACCTTGCACAGCGAGCAGTACAGCAACTTCTTGGCCTTGTCTTCCTCTGTCTCCGGATTGGATGGGCTGCTGGAGGACGAGGTGCCGGTGGCCCCTGAAACCGGGGGTCCGGCTCCGGGCTGCTCTGAGCTGGCGCTGCCACTGCCGCAGCCTGGGGAGGAGGAGGAAGGGGGGATCAGGGGAGGAGTCGGGGTGGGCAGGAGGGGGCACACCGAGGGCACGGGGGAGTCCATGGGCGGGGTCGGCGGGGTGGTGAGAGGAGGAAGGGGGCCCGGGGCCAGCAGGGGCCCGTTTAACTGTGGCAGAGGCCGTGGTTCATCTGCAAAAGAGACAAAGAAAGAAAAATGAATGCAACGCGGACAAAGATCAAAGACATGATTTTGTAGTCCAAAAAGTGCCTAACTTAAACAATAAAGTGTTTTACTATTGACTTCATTGTCTTTAAACTCTGCGGTGAAGCAAAGTTCCCCTGAAAAAAAACCTCTGTGCTATGTCAAACCGCATCGCTAACCACTCCCAGACCAATGTGGACAGCACTGCCTGCTGCGTAGATCAGACAAACCAACATAAAGCGCTTGCAGACGGAAGTGCTTTTTATTTCCTACTGTACACACCATAATTGGCTGAAAAGAGCTCCTTTTAATCTAAGTTACATATAAAGTGGATCACAGGAGGAAATCGTACGTCCCATGAGCGTGAAGGGACGGGCGTTTAATGTTTCTCGGCTTTTTGAAGCTTTCAAGCCAATCTGCCACTGATGTGGTCTCATCTTATTTAAACGTTTCTGAAGGGAGAAATATGAGACAGATACCTCTGCCTGTGCGTGTTTTGACTCTTTCCCACACACCTGTTGTTTCTGGCTCAGGTTGAAGCAACATGGCACTTGCTTTGTCACAGGGCAAGACATGAAGTCCAAAGAAAATACCGTGAAGTGAGCTCCCCTCTTACTTTTCCCTCTGCTTTCTCTCTGCACTTTTAATTTCTTATTGTTTTTGCATGTGTTTGATTGTATGATGGCTTCTTTTGCTTTTTCCATCACATGACATGTTTACATTTCCAGACACATGGTTCTGGTCAGCCACTCCCATACGCAATGACTTTGGTATTCACTAAGCAATGGGTGTTGGCTGAAAAAAGACCCCCTAAATTTGGGTGGGGTATTCAGAACTCCCCCCATCATCAGGCACTAGCAGGCCCTTGTCCAAACTCCACAGGATGTATCGTCGAGCGCAGGCAGTGGAAAAGTCCCACTGGATTAAGGTATTAAAGGGATAACATGGAATATTTCTGGGAAGAAAACAAATATTGACTTTAACTGCTCAATTTCCTTTTAAGGATCCCCACACACATGCTTTGGCGTTTTGTTACATGAGTCCACAGGGGTCGTGATTTTGTTCCACCCTGTGACTATATGATCATTTGTGTCATATGTATAACTCCAGAGTTGCCCTGACTACTCCATTACATCATCTCTGATGAACATGCCATTGTGAGTGCTTTCCATTCCACTGCTGTCCAAGATCAAAATTCTCTCTCTTTCCATATTTGAAGTTTCCAGCTGCAGAGCTGCTGGCTGCACCGAGCGTTTGTCAAACAGATGTTTCGCTCAAAGGAAGAAAAAAGGCTATTTCTTACTCTGAACCTATGTGGCATTGAGGAGTCAATAAACCGGGCCTGGATCAAAGTGCGCTGCGAGGGTAAAATGCTCTTTTGGAGAGGTTTGTGGCTCATAATGTGCTTATGTTGCCACATCGCTGACTGAGCTGGTTAAGTTGATGGCACAGCTTGTACCTGCAAGTGCAGGAAAGACAGAGTGACAAAGCAAAAGCAGTTCTCTGCAGTATTGTTGTTGAGTTTTGCCCACACGCGGGCAGGCACGTACACACGAAATGAGGAGAAACAAACCCAGAATCCACAGGGTCCATAACATGTGGTTTGAGTTAAGATCAAGTGTGGGGGAATAGAGGTGCTTGGCCAAATAGTAATGAGGGATTTCATGAGGTCGGCCTTACTGAAACATCACATCCAGTCAGTGTTTTCACCTCATACAACAGTGAATCTCTCCTACACTCATCCCCCTTAGAACAAGTTCAGCTCGAGGCTAAACCCTCGGGGCCTTCGTAGCCACAGTAATTCACCGTCTTTCTCAGCAACCAGAAATTCTTAATCTCACAGAGCAGCACAGTGGGGTTTTTTTTGGTCATATTTACTGACTAAAACAAAAAGTGTGAAAGATTTGCTCCAGTATTCTCTCCGAATAGTAGACGCCCATATTTTTGTTGAGCTGAAAATTTGACTGTCAGAGTTACTTATTTCCCCAGAAACTGGGGATATGCTGCAAGTCTAATTAAACATTGATAAGGCGGTTAACTGACCTTCTTCACTGCTAGCTGGCCTCGAAGCCAAACAGAAGAAGACATTATTCACTGGGAGAGGTTAGCGGAGGGAGATAACTCAGTCCAGATGCTTTACACTATAGCCTAGTGTGTCCGCGTTGCCTTAATCCACTTCAGGAAATTAAAGCTATGTATAGTATGCAGTCCACGGGGAGAGGTTTTGTTGATAAAGCTGTGGGATTTAATACAGTCTAATTCAAATTCAGACCAAAAGAACTTCCGTTGTTTGCTGCAAGAGTCAAAGTTCATCCTGACTCCTCAAGTGTTTCTCTGGCTTGCGATAGCTTCTTGGAAATGTAAAAATCTGATTGTGTAATTAGTGTGGGGGGTATTATATTGAGGAGTGTCTGTGTAAGTAAATGTTCCTTATTGTCCAAAGAATGTGAGCGATCCCATCGGGTCGGGAACCACATGAGGAGCAGGCTTCTCGGCGTTATGTGAAATGTAAAGCTGAAAGCAGAACAGCAGAGTTATTGCTGTAATCAGTCCTGCGTGGAACATTACGCAGTGATGGATACGCTTTGTTTATGTTAAATGTCGGATGAAAGCGGTGCAATTTAAACCGAGGTAAACAGATTACAGAGGCTCGCTTCATTGTGAGTTACAAGTCATCAACAAACTGTTATAGCAAAAATACCAGGAGGTTTAACGCAGGTCTGGTGTAGCGACTGCGTGGGTATGATAACTCGAAGGTGGGCATGGTTCTGTGTGTGTGTGTGTGTGCCTGTTTCGGTGTGTGTGAGAGATCGGGGTGAGGGTTTCTTCGGCAGGATGACTCCATCTACCAGCAGCGCTCCCCCCTCCCCCGTTCTTAATGATTAACAAGCTACGAAACCCAACGCTGGCTGAGCCGAACCTCATTCATAATGCAGTTGGTGCCTTTTTCTCAGTCTGGCCTGCATCTGAACTCTGAGTCACACGCACACACACACACACATACACACATTCAAATTATGTTTATTAGATACTTATGTTGATTATATCAGGTAGATTTCATCAAATAGCTCACTCCTGGGGAAAAAAACAGGCAAATTCCCTGCAAACTCAACTCCAGAACCAACAACAAATATGCATCAGCTGTGTAACTCAACACTAGAGTCACCTCATCGCCATGCAACCCTAGCCCTCACATGAAAGTCATCTGTTTAATTGACCTTGGGTGTGTGTGTGTGTGTGTGCGCGTGCGAGTGTTTGTGTGGCCTAAAGAGCGCTATAATATCAGGGTGGTTTTAACAGGGCCCTTCATTAGAGTGGGAGTGGCAGACAGCAGAGGGATAAAGCGGAGGCGAAGGAGGGAGGGAAGAGCAGAGCTTCTCTCCAAGTAAACAGCTGCCTCTCCATCACCCGCAGGCCCGGCCAAACCCTCAGCTCACCGTTCCAAATCCCTCAAAGCCAACGGCCTCCTCTTTGGGGGCAACTCTGACCACGAACCCTTTGAGGGCTATAAAGCGCGTGACCTGTTCTGATAGCCGTGAGGTTAAGGAACCAACGGCATTCAAACAGTCTGCCGTAACTCGCTGTTTTAGCCTTCAGCAAGGTCTTGATGTGTCGTGTTTATGGCCGTCATTGTTGACTGAGTTTGATATGTTAATGAGAAATGATGCAGTTTAAAAGAGGAGGTCACAACAATGCTATACTGTACAGCACGTCTACTGCATCATATCTGATTGTCTCAGAGGAATGTGATATTGCGTAAAATCCCAGATCAACAGACNNNNCGTTTAAAGCAAAAATTACTCGACATCAACAACAAATGCCGCTCTGTGTTGTAAGGGATTTGCACTGTGGGAAATCTTCTCGTCCTTTCGTCTGTGTGCTGTGCTTGCATGGGCCCGGCCACACTGTTGGTGCATGTGCATACGTGTGCATGCATTATGTGTTTAGCCTGTGCACATATCTGTGTGTCGGTTTCAGAGTAACTGCCCCAGAGTGACCCGTGTTAGTCTCCACAGGCCAAACCACAGTGTCCATCCTCCAGACTTTGCTTTCCCAGTTGAGGCCACTCACAGCTGCCTGCTCCCAGAGATCTGTCCCATGAGACCGTGGAGCGGAGGGACAGGATCACACTGAGGACATGCATACACACACACACAATCACACACTCACAAGCAAGCAAGCGCGCAGGCATGCCAGGAAGAGACAAGGTTCTAGGGTCACGAGACGGAGGCTTGGATGGAAAAAGGCATTCTTTCACATGTTGCTACTTTCAGATCTCGATCATGGCAGGCTTGTTTTGGCTCCTCATGCTCTCGGAGTTGAAGTCTCACTAATAGCAATAGGCCTGGAGCTGATCTCAGATCCCTCATGAGGAAAGGAGAGTGAAAAGGACTGGCACGCTTACTACTCTGGGATCAGCTAGAAGGCATTTCGTTTCAGTGTTTTTTTTATGTATAAAATCAGGGTCAAAGACAGCAAAATGCTAAAGCCTCCGCTCTGCTACGTTGCTGCATTTTGGCCTTTATTGGAATCGAGTTTCATCTTTTCATTCCTCATGTTTGCTCTGCGCCCTCCCGTCAATAAGGTGGAAATGTCTGGTAAACAGTCAGCTACAGAAACTTTTGTAAATGTCAACATAACACGGCCAGTCTACTCGCTGCCTCGTGTGTGATCCAAGGACAGAGCGGTGACACTGAGGGAATGGAAAATTCTGGGTGGAGAACAGAGAAGGGCAGAGGCACACAGTACCCAGCCTCTGCATTATAACTAGAAATAGGAAGATGAACAAGACAGACAGAAAATAAGACTGAGACAACACAGACAGAGCTAAAGACATCCTGCTAAAGAAAGACCTTGCAGCGCCTCAACCATCCTTATCAACTAATGAATTAATCTGCCAGCGGTGAATTACTTTTCAATAAAGTCAGATCAGCTGCTGTCTCTGCCCTATCAGATGCTTGCTTTTATCCTGGTCTATCAGACTCTTCCACAATGGTGTCATCTTTATTTTTTCTCAATCAGTCTTAGCACTCATTACCACCATCCTGGGCTCAGGCAACATGGTCTATTTTGACTCTGTGGCAAATGGCGTTGCACTTCTTAATAACTCACTCAGGAGCGTGCAAGCACACACGCCGACATATGCACGCCACAGCGGGGTTCCTTGAAAAGGTGCCAAGAAACTGCCACGTATGCCAACAGTTTTAATGGATGGACACCAAACCAGATTGCTCATCTGAACAAAGCATTGCTGTGGTTAGACTGGACTAATGCGCAGGATTGTCTGTGGTGCAGCAATGATGCTCCTGCTTTGATCGGCCTGTCACTCAAGCGGGACACCAGATGTCTGGTTTTCATGCTGGTTAGTCGACTCTCCTCTCTGTGCTGCTCAGCTTTTAGCCAGTCAAGATAAATCATTATTGTCCCTAATTAAGACCAATGAAGCACGAGTATCTCTTCTGACAGGGAACATTTATTTATTTGTTCAGTCTCTAGCAGATGCAGCGAATGCATATTGAATATTATATACTCAGTTAAGTCTGTGCTATGATTTCAATTTCGGCTTCTCACCAGCTTGGAAAACTGGGTCAGACTCCTCCTGTTTTCCTATCAACCTGCCTGCCTTCAGTCACCTGATCATTGGCTGTTTTCATCAAGCCTTTGCCAGAACTTACTAACTGTAGCTGCATCCAGATTGACTTGGGCCGGCTGCTTTGAAGTTAAGGCTAAATTGAATTTCTTAATGTAATTTAATGTGTCCAGAACCACAGAAAGGAACTTATTCATCTGTGTCCCACTTTTAAAGTCACTTCCTCACTATTCTGAAATCAAATAAACCTTAACTATCATTAAAAACAGTTATCTCAAAAGGAAGCAGAGTGTTAAACTCTCCTGGCACCTGGATTTTTTTATTCAGCTCCTTCACAAAAGAAGCGTCTCTGAATGGGAGTTAGTGCGCGAGACACAACGGTGAGTGCAAATAGTTTGTGCGGTTTGTGTGACAGTGTTTTTGGCCATAAGCTCTGCTGCAGCCACAGCAGACCACACAGAAAGCTGAGATGCTCACAAGAAGAACAATACACTGCAAAACCGCTACGATTAGATGCTTTTGTTATTCTTGCATATTTTCCATTCCATTTCCCAACAAAACGATAAGCCTCTGAACATCCTGTGCAGTCTATAATGATTATTTCTACAGTCATGATTCCAAAAAAAGTTGGGACCGTGTACAAAACAAATAAAAGAGAATGTGACAATTTGCTAATCCTTTTTGACATTCACTCAATTGCAAACAGTACAACAGGCAAAATATTGGGTTTCGTAAATATCTGCTTATTCTGAATTTGATCCAGCGACACGTTTCAAACAAGTTGTGACAGGAGCAACAAAAGCCTATGAAAGTTGTGGAACGCTCCAAAAACACCTGTGGATCATTCCACAGGTAATCAGCCTCATTGGTAACAGGTGATAGTATCATGATTGGGTATGAAAGGGGCATCCTTGAAAGGCTCAGCCGTTCACAAGCAAGGATGGAGCGAGGTTCACCACTTTGTGAACACATGATTGTGTAAAGGAGATTACTACATGGGCTCAGGAACACTTTGTGAAACCATTGCCTGTAAAAAAAAGTCGTTCGCAAATGATTGCATTCTGTTTTTATTTATATTTTACAGTGTCCCAACCTTTTTGGGATCGAGGTTGTGCAACAAAACTGACACAAGCTCCTTTTCTGTTTTTTCTGTTTTAGTATTGTCTGCTCTCTCACCCGCTTTGCTGGGCTCGCTGTCTGGGGCGGTGCCAGGGGCTCCGGGCGGAGACGGGGAGGAGGTGGGGGGCACTGTATGAGGCTTGTCCCCCTCCTGAGGACGAGTCTTAGAGGTCTCGATGCCTTTGACTCTCCTGGCATGGCGGTTTCCTTTGTAATGGGCTTCTGCCTGGCTATGCGGGAGAACACGGAAAAAGAAACATGTTAATGTGGTAGCTCCAACGCCAACAGGTGAATAAAACATTGCAGGCGGGATTAGACTCACTGTGACATCCGTACACACATGCATGTCATTATGACAGCATGTTATTCAATATACTCTGTGGAGCCACAGACAACAGGCGGGTTTACAGTGGATACACAGATGGATTACAAGCTCCGGAACAAAAAGGTGCAATGATGCAGTGATGGATACATTCGAGACCTGTCAACCCCCACAGCCCTCGTCCCTTAATCATCTTTTTTGTCAGGTTTCCAGATTAACAGTAAATTATCATGCAGTATATTCACACAAACAGTACATCTCCTTTTGGATCATCTGTTTGTCTACATTGGACATAACTGCTGAGCTCAAAGTTTTGACATGCATACCCTGCCGTCTAAACCTCTACATACAGCCTGACAGTACTTGGCTCCAGCTTTCATTACTACAGTCACGCTGACGGACATGCCAAAGAGGGTTGAACTCGGGGCCAGTGGGATGCCACATTATCTGCCTGGAGGGCCCGTAAGTCCTGCGCTGACACTCCCATATACAAAACGCACACACACATTCTCACAGCACATTGTCAGTGGGAGGCTGGCATACATGGGTTCCTACAGCATGAAGTCCGTGATCGCCTTCAGCTGCTCACTGAAAAGGGTCAGGCTCTTGCACAGTCCCAGACTTAATTGCTCGTGGAGTGGTCAAAATCTAAATATACATGCTAGCAGGCAGCAAAGCCCCTGTCTGCAATATCTCATAAAAAAGATAAAATGGGGATGTGGACTGTGAGCCTGGAGGTTTTCAGGGACTGGAGGTCATCCTGCATTCCAGCGAAGAAGAAGAATGGCACAGAGATCTGTTACAGAAGCTAGCGTGGCTAATCTCCAGATGAAAGGCTAGGTACTAGCTAATGTGTTTGTTCAGAGAGTAAACACCAGAGTTGTGCCATTCGTCAGGAGGCTGCCGGGACACCGGGGGAGTCTGTCTCTAGTCCGCATGTGTTTGTGTGTCTGCACAGAGGTATGCGAGCCAGGAACAACATGGCGGATGAGATGCGGGGCTGCTATACTGAGCTGTCGCCAGAAGTCTAGCTTCACAGTGTGGTGACTGTAGAAACAAAACAATAACACACACATACACACAGACGTGCACATATAAGTGGGCAGGGGGTGTTCATGTAACTCTGGTTGCCATCTGTTCGCGGGTTCTTTATGGCCCCTCTATCATGGTTTAAATGTCCCTCAATTAAACAAACAAACAGGCTCCTTGCTGATACAGACACATTATGCCAGTACTGCACTTGAGCTCGCTGCTTTCTCCACAAGTATTCTGACTGAGCAGATGTTTCATGCTATATTCTGCGCCGGGCAAATAATGTTCGTATCAAGGGGCCGATCGTGAAGATGATTATTAAGCGTCTGGATTACAGTCGGTTGCCAGGCAGAGACATGCTCTTGAATAGTGGCTGACAGCTGCCATAGGTGCTGAAAGGCTTGGAGGATTTGACTGACACTTAGGACATCGCACTGACCAGAGGCTCAGGAGTGGGGATAGACTGGATTGGCAAAGCAGGCGGGGGGTGATGAGTAATGTTTGTGTATGTTTGCCGTACGTGTGTCCCCGATGGCATCCAGGACGTGAGCTGGCATGGTAAACCAGCGCCAGTGGCTATAGCGTTTGGAAGATCACGTTTCTTGCAAATCATGATGACAAACAGCACTCTAGATATAGCTGACCCTCTGTAACCGTACCCTGTCAAAGGGGTCTTAAGGAGCTACTTTAGCAAGCGTGAAGATCAAGGTGGAGAGAGGCAATGAGCTTGTGTTGTTAGGCAAAAGTTGGTTACATTGGATGGATACACAGACAACAATCAAAGGAGTACTGTTGATACTGGATAAAAAAGGCTGAATTTGGTAAGATCTGGAGTTTTAAGGAGCACTAAAGTTATGTGATGTCTCAACAGATTTATGATCATTTATCCTCGATGGACTCAGGAGACAGCACTATCACTGGAAAGCTTTAGCTGATTTCAATAGTACGTTGAGGGGGTCAGTTATGAGTCTGATAAGATGAAATGTTCCTCTATTGGGTTATAAAGGTTAAAGTGCTTTGTCATAAAATTGTGTTTTAATGAATGATTTTGTGACAAAAGTTTCTGAAGTACAAACCTGATTCCAAAAAAATTTGAATGCTGTGTTTTACAAAGTGTTCCTGAGCCCATGTAGTAATCTGTGGTGAACCTCGCTCCATCCTTGCTTGTGAACAACTGAGCCTTATATAGATATAGATATATAGATAGATAGATAGATAGATGGATAGATATAGATATATATAGATAGATAGATAGATAGATATTTTTTTTAATTAATTGTTCAATTATTTGTTATTATTTTTAAGTGTTTCGTAATGGTCTAAATTAGAATCGAATTCAGGGGTAAAGATAAAATATTTATTGTAATGAGGTTCTTAAAGGGATGGTTTATAAAAATGAACAAAAAAAAATAAGACCTCATTGTAAACCGTTTCCCTTGAAACTACTTTCTCTTTAACTTTTACTTTCTCTTTTGAACGATCTCTATAAAATCAGCGTATTCTGTCACCGAAAGCAATGTGGAAAATGTTTTAAATGTAATTCTTCAGGCCTGCGAGCCTGTGACCTTTATCTGTCTGAAAAACAACCTCACTGCTCCAGAGAAACCACTGGCCCATGAACACTGTATGCTGTGCAGGTGTAGTCGCCCATGTTAGAACACGACTCTCGTTAAATAATCTGATGTTAAACCCTTCGCACCATAATCTTTAATCATGCCCGTTCGTGGCTGTTGAAAGGGCAGGGCAAGATCAAGCATGACTTGGAAAGGGTTAAAAACTGAATGTAAGCGTCGGCGTACATTCAGCTTTAGCTCGTTTGAGTTAAGGCTGGTGGAAAATCCCGGAATGACTTCATTTGTTGCTGTATTTGCTTACAATGTGCCTCGTGTCTTTACTTCAGTACTAAAGCAGCAGATGGATTTCCTCCACAGCTCCTTTAATACGTCTGTCCCATAGTCTTTCTTCATTGCTCTCCATGAACAGATTCACACTCATCCCTGTATCATCCCTGCTTCAGATCTTATCAAGAAACTGAACAGTTATGAAATGACAAAGACATTTAGAAGAACAGGTCCTGTCAGCTGTTCCGCTTTCGTAAAATTGCCTTGTAGAGTCAGATACTGGAACAAGAGGCTAAAACACATGGAGACATTTCCAAGATCCAATTATTCTTCCTGAAGAGAACAGTTACTTTCCTTCACACACCCTGTTTGTAAGACTGTAGCCGTACCGATGAACAGCAGGACACCGCGTTAAAAAAAATGTCTTGACGGAGGACAATATGACAGTAAACAAAATTAAAAGGTTTCTTGTGTTGTTTTAGGCCTCTAGTAGCTATAAGCCCATTTTTGCTATGAGCAGGTCCCAGTTTTATTCATCACATGCACGCTCATGGGGATGCACATGTGCACACACCTCTATGCAGGTGACATGATGCACAGTTCTACCAATGGTGTCACGCTATTCTACAGATCATCAGGTGGCAGTAATATGCCAAGATATGCTGCAAAGTCCAGCAAAGGCAGGGAAGAAGAAGGCTGCACGCTCGTAAAAATGGACGTAAACAATGCTGGATTTCAACTATTTAAAAAATCAGCTTCACAAAAGTTTATGAGAAAATGCACTTCATATATTTGTTAGACCTCACAATGCATTTTGGTGAGTAACTTAAAAACATAAATTTTGGTTGTTTACAGGGAAAAACTCCATGGGGCCCTTTAAACTTCACCATCAAACATACAACAGTACGCTGGAGATCACACTTGAAAAATGTCTACAATGAAAGCCCCACCTGCATGAACAAACAAGTCTTTCCTATTCTCTTATACACACACACACACACTCTCCCACATCCCAGCACAGCTGCTCCTACAGTACCTGGTAGATGAAGCAGACAGTCGGGGCCTGGCAGCCATACAGGAAGTGAACATCGATGACCTGCAGCTCCTCCAGTCTGATGTTGAAGGCCTTGAGCTCACGGTTGTCCCGGTCCAATGGGATCACCTTGAACAAACCGTCATACAGCCGCAGGCCAATCATACTGCATTCTGGGTCTACAATTCCAATAATACCCGTCTCTGATGGACGCCCAATACGATCCTGCAAAAGAGAATTTGTTTGGAAAGGTTTAAAGCCAGAGTACACTTCAGACAAAATTCACATTTAATGTACTCTCAGATGGCTGTTGAATACAGTAAAGTAAACATTTGTCAGCTTCTATACTTAAAAATGAGACCAAAGAACTGCACAACATTACTAATATAAATTCTATTAAAGAAAATAACCCTGATATTTAGAGAAAAAATTCCTACCAATTTAAATCACAGCATATTCTAATTACATCTGTCATAATGGGCCTGTGGAACAGCATTTGGCTAAATGTAAACAGTCTAACTGAAGTTTCATTAATGAGGGTTTAGTATAGATATCAAGAGTGACAAAGGTTATTGAGAGAAGGTCAAAATACACAATGTTCTTCATATAAACAAACCAGAAAAAATTTAACTTCTTGAAATTCATGCTTATTGACGAGTTATCACAACACAGTAAATTTCAAGAATGTATTCGCAGTGCTGTCTCACCCACCTGGACGTTGCCGTGGGCACGAGTGATGATGTCGATGCTCTCCCCGTTCTGTTTGTATTCTAGGATGCAGGCGTTGTACTTGGATGTGAGAATGAACAGCAGGTCTTTGCTCTCACCCTGAACAAACAAAAAAAGACACCAAAGTCATCAAAGACCAAACATGCAGAGACCTGCTTCCAATTTAATGAAACCGGCCCGCCACATCAGGCTGTAGCATGGTACTGATCGGCCTCCTGATTTACCAGCACCAGCCTCATTAGTAGGAACAGACTTGACCAGTTTATGAATCCACAATACAGTCCATAGCAGCTGCTCAAATACGATTATAGTCTATCTTCTTTGTCAAAATGTATAACCACCAATATTCAGGATGTCTGTTTTGTGTTCCTTTTATCCCTCTGTAATTAATGTAATTAAGGCACATACGTCTACCAAGCCTAAACACTTCTTTGAGAGGACATCTAGACAAATCAAAATGTTCAATTTCCCAACATGTAAAATTTCCACCTGAAAACTAATCATAAAGACCTTCAAGAAAGAAAAAAGACCAGCGTATTGTAGTGTTCAGTATTACATATAGTGTGTATCAGTAGGCAAGAAACTTGTTCACTGTGCAACCACAAAGACATCTTACGTTATCCTTTCAATATTTATTCCAGGATTCTTTGCACTCTTGTTAACAATAAGACTGTAGCTATGAAGATTGATGGTCATCATACTTTGTACATTTGCTTATCTACAG
>JAPZEA010000002.1:14863362-14875442 GCA_029783685.1 Heniochus monoceros | reverse complement strand
CCCCTTGTTTTTTCACCTGTAGGATATCTATGTCCGTCTGTACTGGGAAGTTAATACAGGTAGCGGTCATTACAGCTAGTGATGACATTTTAACACCGTAGTATGAAATAACTTGACCTTTAACTGAGCAATTAAAAAAAAAAGTCTCTGACAGGTGAAAAAACAATGGGGAGATTAAGCGGGAGCTGAGCCAGTATCTATTTGTCTACACTGGACATTGTATTAAGAATATATAGTGGAGCTCTATGGTGAACAGCTCAGATAACAGTTAATGAGAGGAAAGGGAGAGGTTCTGCTGAGGAGGCACGCATGACATATTACCAGCCTTCGCCGCATAAAGCATGCTGATATTAGCATAGACTGTGTTCATAACATTTGCTACCAAGCTGGAATATTAAGTAGCATACAACTCATATATCCTTGACAGTGAATTAATGATAGTGTGATTATACTGGTTTATAATAGCAGTGACACCAATGAGGAGTGCATTCATAACTATGTATTTAGAAAAAATCAATACTCAATCATTAAGTATCATAAGGATATAATATGGATCCATCAACTTCCCAAATGCGGCTATCAAATTTAGCAACATGTGCCTCGTGTTTCCTGGCTGTGCAAATAACACAAGTGGGTGCCGATCAGCTGAGCGAGAATAGGGCGCAACAGTGTCGAGCAAATATTGGCATCATACGTTGTAATGCGAGTCAATTACCGTCGCATTACGAACATGGAAGCAGCTCGAGTGTGACCCCCCTCAATCACAAATCCCCTGACTCTGAAGTCCCGTCATGCTGCAATGATTTGTGAAAGTTAGACTGAGGTGTGAGCAGGTGGGCTTTACAGAGTGGGGATTTAGTGGAGGTAATAGGTATTGGATCTATAGGAATCCCATGGAAGCCCCGCCACAGTCAGCACATCCTCCTGAGATCCTGGCATCGCATTATACCTCACTCACGTCACATGACACAAGTCACAGTCCAACAGCCGATGCAGTGTGCCTATTTTAACATCATTAGCGAAGATATGGGAGTCACACATCAAAAATTCCCAGAGGAAATCTACTTGTGCGCAGAATTAATTCACTTAATGATTTCAAAATGTTTCTATCAGCAATTGGTGCAGTTTGTAAACCAGTTTTGTCTCTCTTTCTGGCCGGCCTTGGTCACTTGTCAAGCCCAGACGTGTTGAGTGGGTGTCCATTGGTCATCGTGCCTGATCTCATCCTGGCCTTCACCACCAGCCTCCCCGATGCCTCGTCTACCAGCCCACTGCCTCCACACCTCCATTAAGTCATCTATCTTCCTCTGCTCCATCCCTGATCTTCCCATCAACTCACTTGTCTTGCTTTGCTGCCCCCCCCCTTCACTCTCTCCAAGTGGACATCTCAGTATGCTCCTGCCATGTTGAGTCTCTTGTGTTTCATTCATTCTCGCCGAAGCTGTCTGCGAGTCCTGAATCTTTTTTGGAGTGGCTGCCTAACAAATCCAGGGTTACAAATGACCTTATCTGCTCAAGGCGTAAAAGTTACAACACAAGCGTAAAGGGAGGGTGGCAAATTTGTGGCTTTTTTTGGGTAAAAATAAACCCCGGCGGGCAGACAAAATATCCAATAAAGCCTCAGCACCTACGGCGATGGTGAAACAGGCCGTTTGATTCTACAGTCAGGAAAGCAACTTGTCATACATCGTGCCCATTTAGTAAACCCTCGCCCCTGACTGACAGGCAGAGTACCCACCTGCCTCAGGGCTTCAATAACGCCAAACATGATCAGGCCTTCTGCAGCACTTCATTTACACTCCCCTTTCATCTGGCAGCAGCTCTGTTTGGGTTGATCCCTGTTAGGTGAGCGCTCTATTTACCAGAACTTTTTAAGGAGGCCACCTGACGGGCATCAGGCGGACCTGGGTGAAGCTAAATGATTGAGTTGAGTGAAAAGATAATTAATGGAGAATCAATGAACAAGCTGGAGAGGGGTTAGGAGAGGAAAGTATAGCGGGTGCTCAGGGATCTAATCTAAGATGTATAAATTATTTAGCAGGCTAAGATGACTTGAATGACAATATAGGACATTCGGCAGGCGGCCTTAAACGCAAATTCACCTTTGTGGTCTCAAGCATATACAATCAAACACTAGTTAAGGGTGTATGAACATTTAGTGTCGCCAAACCAAGTCTAAATGAGACATTTTTAAGTCAGCCGTATTTACAGCTGTGGTGATGACCCATACAGTATTTATGATTCTGCATCAGCCTGCGTGCACTTGGTTAAACAGTCCTTGGTACACCGTGTCTGGAGAGTGAGGTCTGAGAAGAGAGCATTTGCATTTAAAGTCCTTGATGAATGAATGAATGTAAAAAGCAACTTGAAGAATGTTTCCTGAATTTGGAGTCCTCTGATGAAATCCCTGTGATTTATCCCACCTCTCTTCTCCTCTTCTCCCCATCAGCCCCTCTGTCTTTAATTAGTGTCTGGGGAATGAGGGAGTGGATGAGTAGACTGTCAATTTTACATTCATTATTTATTTAGCTGAGGTGTAAACTGACTGGTCCACGCATTGACAGACATTTCTCCAGTGCTCTTTTGCACTTGTGTTTAGGCGGTAATCAAGCTCTGTGTATGATACTTACTAATTAGACTGTTCCTTTTGGTGGCAGCGGCGGCATTCTGCCACTTGTCATTTAGCCACAGCACATGTGGGAATGCAAATATCTGTAGCTGTGATTTTAGACTGTATAGCATGAATTCCCCTTAATGAGGAGAAAGACTGCTGTTTCATTCTTTGGCTGCCATGTTTCCCCCTGCTAAGTGGAATGTGCTCCGAATCTGAAGAACTCAATGTTACAGAGATGAATGTGAGTTCATGGTAGCAGAGGATGGTCAACAGTGGGCAAAAAAAAGCTGTTGCACGGTCGTGTGTGTGCATACATACAAACACATACATGGAGACCCGCTATTGAACACACACTTTCATGCATGCACATACTCACACACATACTCACACACACACACTACTAACCAGTCCATTTTTCTTCAGGTCGGCCCACATGCTGGTCCCATCACCACCTCTCATTAGAACATGGTAGGTGAAGAAGTAGATGCCGGGCAGAGGGCAGGTGAACTTGCCGGTGCTGGGCTCGTAGTAGTTACCTACATTGGTCACCACATCATCAAATTTCAGTATTTCACTCCCCTCGTGCTGCTTGCGTAGCCCCGCGTAAAAGGCGATTTTGGGAGTGTAGACCGAAGGTGAATAGCCACCAGGACCTGGACCTGGGGGCCCCTGTGGCCCTGGTTTGCCTGGCTCTCCAGGGGGTCCACGTGCTCCTGGAGGGCCAGGGATCCCTGGAGGCCCACGAAGCCCAGACTTTATCTTCTTCCCAGAGTAATCCTGGGGCGGCGGAGACACAGCTGACACCTCCTGGCCAGGCTGAGACGTGGCGTAGGGGTCACATACCATCCTGCAGCTCCCAAGCATTTCATAATGGCTCCCTGCATTTCCGGTGTTCCTCCCTTTGGTTGTGTGGACCAGCAGGGGAATGGCCACCAACAGTATTAGAACCATGGCCACACCCACAGCAGCTCCAATGACACGTTTCCTGCGGCTGAGCCGCGAGGCGGCCAGCGTCAGGAAGTCCTCTTCCCCCTTGGCTGGAATAGTGCCGGCCAGGATGAAGCCTCTCAGAGAACCAGTGTGGTATGAAAAGGTGAAGAAGGATGGGGAGAGGAGTGGAGGGAAAACAGTGGGCTAAGTATGAGAGGGAACACAAAATGGCAGAGAGCCAGGAGGGACACAACTGTATGAGAGGATCCTAGAGGAGCGATAAAGATGTCCAGTGGACCAGGAACCAGATATTTAAAAGCCTATGGTTAAAAAGATGCAACCTGTATACACCACAGTGTTCAAGGAAATAAACACAAAAATCTGAACATCTCAGATTTGTGGTGACACACTACAAAAAACATAATTTGTCTGATGAAGTCTGGTTTCTTTGACTCCCCCTGTTGTCCTGCAGTCCAGCTTTAGTTTTCGGCATCAAACAGAAACCATGACTGACACTGAGACGGTTGCTGTGAAAGCAGAGCTTGTTAAAAGTATTCTGAAATGAGGGCTGATGCCAAATTCAGCTCATTGAGGAGGGAGTGGAGGTTTTGTTTGTTTTCTTGGATGAAGGATTTTTTTTTTTTTTTTTTTTTTCACAGAAAAATCTTCTTTGACGCCCCCCCTACAAATCACAGGACTTCACTTCATGCGGACGTCTCACTTGATGCCATGACCGTAAGTGACAAAAGTTCATCAGAGATCTTTTCCTGACAAAATCATCTTATGAGCCAACACTTTTATCTTGTTTCCAGTGTCCACATTAAAAAGGCGCCGTTTTCAGGAAAGCAATAACACTTTTTTTCAGCCTGCGTGTGTTTTTTGATGGATTCCTCCTCTTTATATCTGGATCTGGAAAGATTAGCAAAAAAGAGCAAAGACACTCAATAACTGATTTGTCCTTAATTACCACTGTTAAATACACAATTTCGACATGATGTGACTGCATTCAGTCAGTGTTTCAAATGAAATGATAAATATAGATATCAAAATAATATTTTCCAAAATAAAGATAGATGTTTTCCATAAATAATTATTGTATTTTTTCACATAGGTGATACACGCAAATTGCATAAAACGTGATTATCTACAACGCTCCATGAACATGTTTCTGGTTCAGTTTAAAACCGTTAAAAGAAACAAAGACAAAGAAAAACTCACCATCTGCTCTTTGTAATCCCAAATTTTTGGAGCATCAAATTCTCTGTGTATCCGCTCAGTCCGCGTCCCACCAAAACGACTGAGGGACTTTGGACCGCTGGAGTGCCAAACGGAGAGCCGGAGAGCCGACGGGCGCGCGGGAGATGCCAGGAAAGTGACGAGAGTTTCTTAATCAGCGCTTAATCCCCTCTTTTCTCCCCAGGTGGGGGAATGGAGTTGAAGTGGCGATAACTTCAGAGGAAATGAAGCCCAGGATTTACCTGCGAGAAGACTTTTTGACGCAATTCCAAATTAGGGACGCGCGGCAAGCTGACGCTCCCGTTCAGAGCGGCTTGTCCACTGTATCGCTTATCGCAGTGTTTGGTCCATGGGCAGTCCTCGTCGACACCTGTTAGATCTCTCTCTCTCTCTCTCTCTCTCTCTCTCTCTCTCTCTCTCTCTCTGTCCTTTACATCATACCTGCATTTTTTCCTTTGCTCTTCTGTGTCTAAAAAACCTGCAGTCCACAGCCAAATGTATGGATATTGAATAGCATATAGTGAGGGCTAACATCCACTCCTGATTTTCTTTTCTTCTATGTTTAAATGATGATTGTGAGCCTAATCAAACAGCAAATGCATTTCACTGTGGACTGACACAAATTAGGCCCGGACTGCACTGATGCCTCCCATCTGTGCCTTGTTAGCCTGACATTCACCTGTTGTGAGAGGCAAACTCTTTGCAAGCAAAATGCTTGATAAAGCGTTGCAAAGCGAAGGCAGATGTTTTCATCTTCTGTGTGTCGGGGAAGGGAGGACAGAGCAGGGTGACTAAGTAAAAGCTGCCTCAGCATGATGTGTGAGGAATGGAGAGGAGACACTAAATGTTCCCCTGACCATTGTCTGTGTGTGTGACTGGCATCCCACAGCTATAAAGCCTCATTAGTGAGACACCCTGCCCCACACATTGTGGTGCTCTTTTTCTCCTTACCTAAAACCTCACACACAAACACGCGCAATGCCTGCACTCTGGTCTACACACAAACACACATGCGCACACGTAGACATACGCAGGTGTACATGGACAAAGAGTTTTTGCACCAGGAGTAATGGGAGGCCATGCTTTGTATTCTTGTATCAACGTTTCCTCGCTGTCACAATGGCAGTAGGGAAATAATGTGATGCCATGCAGGCTAAAATACGCTTCAATTATGCTGCAATTTTACAATTTGTGTTACCGCCAAGTCACATTCACTGGTCAACACCCTCAATTTCAGAAACATCTTTAGCTCATATTATCATTTCCTTGGAGTTGTGTCACCTGTCTGACAGGCACAGTCGCGGATCTGTGTGTTTAAAATTTAATGGCCGAAGCAGTGGGAGCAAGGGGAATAGGTCTACATACAGTATTGATGACTCCCTTTTCATCAACCACCACCTCCTCGACCTCTCTCTCCTCAGATATGATGACCACTGTCTGGCAAAGCGGGGCTCATCCGACCCGATCCCTGCAGACACGGGGAGGCGGATAATCACCGAGTTTTAAGGTGGTTTTCCAAGGATGGGTTGGATTTAGTGGGAAATTGAGGCGGGAGGCGTGGAAGGTTTGGGGCGGCGATGGCCTGTGATATTTCCACTGGGAAATGTTGGTATAGCTGAGCAGGGCGGGGACGAGTTAAATGCTGTGTCAGTCCCAGTTTGCGGGTCAGTCAGTCTGGCCCGCTAGAACAGTTGGAGCAGATAATCATTGCCAACAGTCAGAGGCAATATGCTCAGGATTGGATTTTTAAAGCCTGTTAAAATATTACTGAGGTGATTAATATTGAAATATGCGCATGTCTTTCAGCTGTCTGTCTCCCTCTCTCCCTATTCTCTTCTTGATTTGCTCCCCTTAGTATTCACACTCAGCTAAAATTTCAACATTATGCGTTATGTTGATGAAAATGTGTCTTTTTCTCTTCCTTTTTTTTTTATTATTCAATGCAATTGCTTTATCACGTCACTTGCTCTTAATTCACGGTGACTCACAGTCTCCACTGTCACCAATAGAAAAAAAAGGCCCAAACAGCACTGGGCTGTTTGAGTTATTAGCTTGTTTAATAATTAATTTCATATATTATGATACACAGAAAATTAATCTCTGTCTTTTGTGCACACGCCTGCACAATTCCAGCCCGAGCTTTTTTTTTTCCTCTTCTGTGTAAACAAGCAAGAGAGGAGCAGGAACTTATTTATGGCTACATTACTCATGTTATATTTCTCTTCTGCTATGGCTGCTTTGTCTGCATAGGCATACTAATTCTTCAATTCAGCCGTCAATTCACAAGCAACATTTCGGCTAAACAACCCAATCGGCAGTATAAATGTTGGCATTGTGTGTTCCTTTACCACAGATATGTTTCTTTATGTTTAAACTTTGTCTCTTTTCTTTAGATTTAGGCATAAAAACCACTTGATTAGGGTTAGGAAGGGATCATATTTTGCCTTAAAATACCTGGTTTTGTAGCCACAATCACAGCTGGAAAATATTCCGACATTTCGTTAAAAATATATGCTTTTGTCACAAGACACAGGGCCTGGCGGTGGTCTCACCTAGCTGTCATGCCACCAACTTCCCCTCCTCCCTCTGAAGAGAAACCCAGCTCATATACACGTATCTGTAATCTGAGCTGCATCACTTTGATATCTATTGTAGAAATGTTGTTATGAAACGTACAAATTTAACGTATAACGTTTAACGCAGAAACGTAGAATGCCAACATTTTATTCCGCGACAGGATTGGCCCAGTAGTAACGGGTGGAACAACCTCAGCTATCTGAGTCTGAGATATCATACGTCACATATCAAACGCAGACATGCGTGGCATATTGTGTGTTTTGTTCTGAGATAGTGGCACTGTGACACAATCCACGCCAGTGCGGGGAGTGTGACCAACACATACAGAGCATCAGCTCCGAGGGGCGATGACATCTCGTCCCTAAGAGGCACGTAGCTGCCGCAGGCGCCGTCGCTCCCCGGGGACCGCCGCTCGCGTCTCCCACGGTTAACACTGACAAGGATCCAGCTATCAAGCTCGCATTCTTTGCCATGTAGATTACTCTCTTGTAAATCAATTTAGAGGTCATTAGGGATATAAAGAGGTGATTTGGGACGAGGCTAAAACGAGGGAATCAATGCTGGAAAAAGACATCCACATTTCTGTGTTTACCGCACGTCTGTAAATGAATGAAAAGCAACGTGTGAATGTAAATCACTGATGCATCTGATGCTCGTATTGGTTTGACCCTTGGCAATGAGGCTGCTGTGTGATATATCATGGAGTAGAAATGAAAAGAAATCCTGTATCACGGAAAATATGTCACATTTTTTGACGAGATAATTCAAAGATGAATATGATGTTTGTTTGTTGAGGCCCACTAGTCCATGTGTCATATTGCTCTTGCGCTCTGACATGAAATGCATTATTTTCTCCCTGACTTGAGCATGTGCATTTTCTGTACAGTGTTGATTCGTAAGCAGAGTGCACAGGTGTGGATGTGTCTACATCCTGGTGCTGTGCTGTTTCATTAGGCTCTGATTATGGGGCCTGATGCAGAGTGACAGTGTGCAGATTGAGTTGCACAGCCGCTCTAATTCTCTCTATTAATAACAGCCCTCCACACTGCTGTCCTGAACCACGTTTATTAATCACAATTTGTCATCTGTCCGATGCGCCACCCTCTCCTTCTCCCTTTCTCTCACCCTGCCTCTCTTTAGCTGTGTTCTTCTCCTCCTCCTCCTCTACCCTCCCTCCCAGCAGGGCCAGTTATCCTCTGCACCTCCCCACCCCCGCCTCCCCCACCCCTCACCCCAGCTCCGTTCGCCTTCAGCTCAGAGACATGGTCCAGCATACAGAGGGATGTTCTCGCTCTCCTCCCTCTCACACACACACACACACACACACACACACACACACACACACTCCTGCTCGCTCACTTTAACTGCACTCTGGAACGAGTCTGATTAATCAAAAGCTCTCCAGCTTTAATTGGCTGAATAACAGTTAACAACTCGGATTGTGTGGACTGTTTCTGTAACAATCTACCGAGGATTTATTGTAATGAATTAGAATAAAACAAACCTCGATTTTCAATTTCAGAATAGTGATGCTCTAACACATACAAACCTTGTACGGTGTAATGCATCATTATAGAGATGTGCGATCGTTCACTGAGATAACACGCAGTGGCCTTTTGGAACACACTTTCTTTTCTTTTTTTTTCATTAATCCCAGCCATCTGGAATTTCTATGGACACAAAATGCTGGCATTTAATCAATATGTATGCCGGAATATGCACATTGTGTCATTGCATTATTGGTGAGAAAATATTCCCATTACGAAAATCACATTTCTGCTCATGTCTCAGTCAAATGGCCCTTGACCCCACTCAGAAAGATGATTTATGAGTCAGCCGGTCCCCTAGGTCCGGTTCTGCCACTCCAATCTTCAAGCTGCGTTTATGCTTATTATATTGACACTTTTAGGATATTCATTTACCCTGAACTGCAGTTTCGCCAGCAGAACTTCTCTCCTGGTTTGTTTCTGCAGGAGTTGCAAACATGAGTGAGACTGATTGTTCGCTGCTCAGCATCTAAAAACCAATGTTTCCTCTGCCATGCCAGCGATACCCACCACAATCCACAGCCCCCATTACGCGCAACCAGGGTCCCTCAGCTGTTTTCTTTGAGCAGAACGGGTGTTTGGGGAAAACAGAGGCGATTTTCATGTGCAAATGTCAGTCAGTCCGCTCCCAGCAATCACAAGCCCGTCTTCTCCAGAGATCGGGGCTTGAGACACAGCCTGAATAATTTAGCAGCCCTGTGCCACCGTGCTTTAGGGTCGCAACCTTCTAAAGTGATGACAGAAAGACGTTGGCTGACTTCCCCTCCCATTCACTCCCATTACCACTTATTTACCGTTCCTGATTCCAGGCAGACAAAGCAGAAGGCCACGCTGGGGAAGAAAAATCATCGCTGCTGTATAAACGCCGTCATAAAGCGGAGCACAACCAAACAATGACATTTTCACAGCATCCCCAAGTCGGTGGCGATCCCCTCCTGCCCCACGCTGCGAAATAAACACACGCCGCACACATGATCACCCAAGCCAGTAGTCACAGACAAAAGAGATGATGGACACACACACACAGCGGAAAGGTCGAGAAGTGACACACAGCGGGGACAGATGTCAGAGCGAAAACCCTACCGATGTATGAAAGGTGTGGATTAAGACTCAGATAGAGATTGGGGGGGTGGGGGACAACATCCAAATCTTCTCTTTCAGAGGCGAAGAGATTACAGTGATTTTTAAAGGTATGACAAGGGAAAGCACGGAGACGCAGAGGACAGAGTGAAAGAAATTGATCCGTCCTTGCGTACAGACACACTCCACATTTCTATCATTCAGATGGAGACAGACAGCGCTTGGTCTGACAGGGGTGGTCATCACTAGTCTGCAGCGGGGCTCTGACAGCAACATGACGAGGATGAATGGACTGGCAAGCTATCCCAACCAAGACACATGCTGCTGGAGAAATGATACATTTATCTGCCTCATAATTTCCTCCAGTCGTGATCAAGTCCTTCGGTTCCCGTGTCCAATTATCCTTCAGATCTTTCACACATTATGGCCAGACGTCATGCAATCAAGAGCTTGTATTTCTAATGTCACCCATAGGCCTTCAACGTTTACCCCATATCGTGACATCTTTTTATCCTGCAGAATTCATATCCACTGACAAAATTGCCATTGATCTGTGCTCTTTATAAAACAGCACAGGTAGGAATCCAAGACAGAGAAACACAAAAACAGCTTTGACTCTTAGTGCCTCCACAGTGCGGCAGGATATTATTGGAATGTAAGGAAACAGCAGCGAATTGTGTATTAGTGATGCAGTGGGACGTTCCCATGGAGATGTCAATTCTGATAGCCTATTAGTCCAGCCGGTGAGATGCAGGATCGCTAAGAAACGCTGGGAGGAATGAACGACACGTCCTGCTTCTCCCTCAGCCCTTCCCTCTGTAACCTCTTGTCATGCACCGCAGCAATACAGTCAGTCGAGTCAAACCTGGTGTGGTCAAACTGCATTTATGAAGAGTGCCATTGGGCATGTGGTTTGACCTCGTGTCACGGGAATGCGTTACAAGGGCAGGCAGAGGGGAAGGGAGGACGCGAGAGACCCCTCTGAATTATTGAGAGTGATTATTTGGTGACTTATGGTTGGTGGCTGTCAGGTGTGGCATGAGAAATTGTGCCAAGCAAGAATTACACTTTCTCATTTCTCTGCTGTCTATTTACCTGCCTTTCTCCGCTTGACCACCCCCTCTCTACCGTGCGCTCATCCCTCCACCTCCTCTGTCCTTGTACTACAAGTTCTCAGACTAACTTTTGGGGCTGCATGTCCTCAAAAGTCCTGTAATGAAGCAGCATGTGTGATGACGGTAGTATTCGCTTTAGCAGAGGCATGCGGCACGGCTCTGTGGCTGGCCGTGCGTTAAGGCTGGGTCCTTACCGCAGCTTACCTTGCGAGACACAAGATCACACAAGCCGAGAATCCATCTTGCCAGGCTTCAGGTTATGCGCTTTTGGTTGAACCACAGTGGTGCGGACCAATCAGCGTCCTCTGAGGAACAACTGGCGGCTACGGACGTGGTTTAGATGTGACAACAGCGAGAGAAGCGACTGTTTGCATGAAAACAACAATGGTGGCTCCTAAAGAGGTTAGCATAGATGCTTCGACAGCATCAGTTATATCACAACTGGAGAGTATTTCTTCACTGAAAGAAGAGCGGCACTGAAGGCTTTTCTCAACGGAAAAGATGTTTTCACTCTTCTCCCGACTGGCTTCTGCAGGAGTCCTAAAACATCATATGGTTCATTGATGTGAATGGCTGAAGTTGGCCGGTGATAGACAGATGGTTCATCCAATCACCTGCCAAGTATTTTTTTGAAAGCGGCGGATCTTTTCCAAACAGTTTCCATGGACGACTTCCCAGATGGTTCTGTGTAACAAACCATCTGGCGCGTCAGGTTATACCACAGCAGCGTGATTTCGATTCCAGGATGAGCCTTTTTACTTTGTCATCTCCTCTCTCCCCTCTGCTTTTCCTTTCACTATTGAAATACAGTAGATATGCCAAAAACATCTTTAAAAATAATTAGGTATTCAGTGTTGTGCAAGTTACTGAAGATGAGTTATTAGTTATACTTACTTTGGTCAAAGTTTTAACCATTTTACTAGTAACAAGCTCTCATTGCCTGAACCGTCTTGTGCCACCGTAATGTCAGATGATGTTAGA
>JAPZEA010000002.1:14771751-14783119 GCA_029783685.1 Heniochus monoceros | reverse complement strand
ACTTTAAGAGAAATGCCTGTATGGATACATGTGTGTCCCAGCAGGCACACACACACACATGCATGCATACACACACACGCACACACACCATCACATACAAACACACTTGCAGGATGACAGATGCATAAACACGCACACACTGGAAATGGACATTAATGCCAGATTCATTGAAGTGCGGCGACAGGACTTTTCCTGTGTGCTGGATGGAAAATAAGAGCATTAAAGTGTTTACAACGAGCTTTGCCAACACCTGCATTAAGACAGATAGACGTCAACAAAGTTAAAAGCACTTACGATCACTTATGTGGTCTGTTTGTCCACAGTGGAGGCAAGAGGAAAGGCAGTCAGGGAGAAAAGATTTTAGTTGCAGTAAACAAGAAGGAGATGGACAGTTAAACACAAAAACAGACAGATAGACAGATAGATAACTGAACAACAATTATGACACATGGACGATAAAGCAGTGTAATGTCTCCTGTAATGGGGTGCAGCTTTTGACCCCGGCCTCCTTGACACAGATTCTAACGCATCTCCTTTATTGATCCCAATCACTTCCTCAGCGGCTCTCATTGACGTGGCAGGGCCTCGCTAATTGAAAGGCAGGGGACACCTTGACCTTTCGCATCTTTGACCCGCTCCTCCTCCTTCCTCCTCCTCTTCATCATCCCGTCATCCTCCCCGGCCCTCTCACCCCTGCGTCACCTCGCCCCTTCTGGGATTAGATGGGGAGATTTACTGCATCTCATCAGCATTTACTGGGTTATGAGTGAGTGAGCGCATGTGTGTCCACGCGTGTGCGATTGCTTGTTTGTACACACACTTTTGAAAGCCGCGTGGGTGGTGAAGGACTGTGACTCACTGCAAGTAGTCTTAGATAAAGAGTGAACAGAGGCAGCACTGGAAACAATATTCTCTCTTTCTCTCTCCCTCCACTGGAGCTCTGTGGGCAGGCCGGCTGCAGCCGAGAAGATGAAGATCAATTTCACTGCAGGGCCACAAGCTCAGCTGTATTTCTAATGCCCACATATTGAATCGAGGAGGAAGACGAAATGAGAGCGACTGAGGAAAAAAAACCTTGCTGGATTTTTGTTGTGTAACTCAATCGTTGATTAAATTAATCCCCAATCAGATTCTGGTTTGCACCAAGGAAACTAGATCAATAGTGGGGCTGATCAATGCAGTATGAGGGGCTCAATTACAAAGTAATTAGGCACACCAGGCGCACATGAGTGCTAACCAAAGAAACCTCAGACAGTGTAGTATTTCAAGCATAATAGCACAATCCAACCCTGAATATTGAGGTTACTGAAAGAGAAACACATGTTCACTCTGCTCATTTGCACTAATTAATCACGATGAAAGATCATTATTAGCGTGCTTTGATGAATCAACAATGTAATTAACACAACAAATAGATCTTTGAACCTCATGGAAGCATTCAGCTGCCATTGTTATGAATGGGACGACGCGAATCTGTACTCACAGTTGGAGGGTATGTGTATGGCTGCTCGGCTGGGCTGGGCAGCGAGGGAGAGGAGGAGGAGGAGGAGGGGGAGGAGGAGGCGTGAGGAGCACTGCCCCCTACTGCCAACCTGCTGTCGCTGCGTGTGAGGCATTGCTCACTGTCCCATCAAAGGCCCACCTGCTCACACACACGTACAGTAAGATGCACACAGAGGGCAACCTCACACACACACACGCTTGTGCAGAGCGAGTGTGAGGCGATGTTTCTTTCGCAGGAGGCCTTGGCTTTGCCTCGTACGTCTTTGGTCCCTCTTGTCTTTTTTTCCTCGCTCTTTTTTTCTTCTTTAAGTCAGGCCCACGCCCTCCTGCTGGTCCCCTCTCTGGAAGATAAAAGGAGGGGGAGAAGAGGAGAAGCGAGAGGGAGGGGCGGAGAGGGGGCCATGTGTCAGAATGGGAGAAAAATTACCCTGCACCATGTGGTCAGACCTATAGACAGACTAGGACATGGAGTTAACACGCCAATCAAGATCCAACAATGACACATCCCAACAAAAAACACCAACAATGCCTATCACTGAACCTGTCCCTACAAAGAAACATCTCCAATTGGTTAATTACACGACCAGTGGCCCATATGGACGGACCAGTCAGCAGGACAGATGGACAGAATACCACAACAAGAAGCTGGACTGAGCCTCCAGCTCCCAGATGGGCTGCGGACAGACAAATGCAGATTGATGAGGTGTCAAATCAGATAATACGCAAGACGGACAAACAAATAGTTGATAATTAGGTCGACTGCTCAGGGCTGCTTGCACAAACTGAACAGTTCGTAGTGTACTTGGGTGACGGTGGTGTGATAAGTGCGCAATAAAGATGCTATCAGTCATGGGGAGCAAGGCGAGCCACCCCTGCTAGGAGTCTATCCGTTCTCCATCTGTACCCTTGGATCCAGTCCTTGCCACAACATGCAGGCGATCCTCCCCCGCGGCACCACGTGGCGCAGCCCGCTGACTGTTTACACTACTCGGTATCACACACAAAGGACTGTTATAGCACACCGTGATTAAGACGCACATGTGAGACAAAAGAAAATGGCGATAATAGAGAGAGGTTGCTTGTTTGGCAGCTCTGCGATGATGGCAGCGTGATTGAATGAGCCTTGGCTGCGCGCAGCTCTGTTTGCTGGCAATGCCACAACAGAGTGATGGGTGACCTTGGAGAGAGGGGGAAGGTTAGAGACAAGAGGAGATGAAGATAATGGAGACGAGTGGAAGGTGATGTATTTACAGTGGGTGTTGGCTGGCCAGTTAATTACTTTGGATTTTTCCACGTCACTCCGTGAACAATGTTTTCAAGAAGAAAAACAGGAATGTGGCATTTGTCTACATCAGTAAAGCCAATTTCGATTAAATTAAAGACCAAACAAAGGCTGAGCCCTTAATAAGGCAGTTTAAACTAATGGCATTGGGATTAAATGAGCCATTACACTAACTTGCTTGCTTTGTCAGAAGAATGGCACAACAAGCGCACAGAGAGGGAGAGGAAGGAGGGGTGATGTGGGTGGAGGACTTTAGGGGAAGATAAAGAGGAAAAGTGGGTTTGAGGAGGAAAGCGGAGAGGGAGAGGCGGAGGTGAAGGAGGAGAGAGGTAGAGGAGTGAAGGAGGGAGGGTGAGAGGTGATGTGGCAGGAGTGGAGGGATGTGGAAAGAGGGGAGGAGGAGGAGGAGGAGGGACAGCAAAGGGTGACAGCTGTGACGCTAATCCGATCCATCCACTTGCATACATACACACACATGTGCAAGCTCTTCCAATCAGTGCGCGTCATTTGTTCACTTTCTTCTTGTTTCTCTTCTTCTGCTTCTTATTTTCCCGTCGTTCTATCAGCCATTTTAATTGGTTGTTGGTTCTCTGGAGACAGGCGGCCAATTACAGTGATCCGGCCTTGAAGAGGCCTCTCCAAAATGCCATTAGAAGCAGATGAATGAAGCGGGGCTGGTCGGGGTATTAGTACGGGTGTTAATGTGATCTAAGGTGGGAGCTTGCCTATCAGCGCCCCCTCCAAAGAGACAGAGAGGGAGACGCAAGCGGAGCAAAGCAAGACGCTGATTAACGATGTGGCGCGCCGTAGCTTGTCATGCCGCCAATCACAATTCACCAAGGGAGTGTGCTGCACGTGCACAAGCTGGCACACACACACACACACACACACACACACACACACTGAGACTCATGGGCAGTAACAGACATACAAAGAAGCTTGTAATGCATGGATAGACTGACAGAAAGGAAGGCAGACAGACAGACACACACCTCCAGTGGTCTGACAGGAGAGATCAGACAAATAAAAGGGCACGGTCCAGCGGGCTCCAGTCAGGAGGTCGACCTTGCCAAAGAATATTCCAGTCATGGTGAGTAGGAGCGGTAAAGGGGAACACTATAATGGGTTGGGAGGGGTTTGTGAAGGAGGGACAGTGAGTGAGGAGGAGGACAGTCAGGAGGTCGTCCCTGACCACCGTCAGGCTGGAAGCTGGAATATCATCAGCCAGAGACTAACAGCACTGAAACCGGACTGACAGCAGGTAGCACACAGAGGACGTAGCTGACGAGTAGCGTGAAGTCGCAAAAACGGGCCAGTGTCAATTTCCTCATGAGCTGGTTTCCATCCAAAAGTATCGCAAAATTTTACCAAATTTCAAGAAAATTAATGTTAGTTTCCATCCACTCGTGTCATGTTATTATTGAGAGTTGGTTCATGGAGGTAAGCAGTAGGTCGGTCGGAAAACCGTTATACCACTGCAGAAGAAGAAGATGACATAATTTAAAGAGAACAAAACAAACCTCAAACGGTGGAAAAACTGTAGAAAACGTGTTGGAAATCTGACATTTCTGTTTGTTTCATGTGTTAATATGAGGAAGGTTCCATCAGACCTGTGAGGAGCGATGAAGACACGATTTCATCTGCGATATTTCAGAACGTGAATAAGAACGTGTTGATGGAAACGACTGAGCGGGCGACTCAGTGTCTGGAGCAGAACGGTTCATGTTCTGGAGGAGAGTGCTGACGTCTCGGCGGACATATTTTCTTCTTAGTTCTTTTGTTTTTTTGTGAAATGTTATCGTCTTCCTGCTCAAAATGCAGCGAGACAAATGCAGACGAATACATTCAGTATTTCGGTAATGGAACCATGCACTGAGCCACCTCAAAAACAGGAAGCAGGAAGCTGCACTCTGCATCACAAAGTAGTTACACTGTAGAAATACAAGGACAAAGTACAAGTCAGAGCACAGTCTGTTACACACCACTGATACTGCAGGTCCATGCTGGTTGTGGTGCGTTCGATGTCAAGAATACAGAATGTGAGCACGCAAACTTTCTGCATTTGTGCTAACTTTCGTACTGAAAAACAATCTTTTAAATGAATCTGCATTACGTGATTGGCTGCAATGGAAGGAGCCGTCTGATTGGCTGAAAACACACAAATGCAGTGAACTTCAGGCATGACGAGCAGTTTGTTAATACAGGATCAACAGTTTCTATAGAAATGTAACAACATCCAAATATGTCTTTGATGAAAGTTGCAAAAACATTTAAATCCATTTATTTGTGGATTTAAAGCAGAAATATTTGTGTGTGCATCACAAACACATTTGTTATTTTTTACCTGCTTTACATTCAGATACAACAACTACGTTGTGCACTGAAAAACATTTATGGAGTCATTTATGCATGTATACATTTCACAAACTATACTTGTGAATGCCTCTGTGTGCATTCATAAATATTAAGACAGATCTGACTCCATAGACACAGCAGCAAGCTCAAATCACCGGCGTGCCAAAGGTGCAGCCTGACCACAGCTGTGAAAGCGTCCAGGCGAGCGTGCCGCAGCAGAAATAATGACAGAAAAATGGGCAGAAAGCAGCAGGCGGCTGCTGAGAGTGCGACAGCTGAATGAAAACACATGGGCTCCAGCGACGTGGGAGACTTCAACACACAATGTGTAATTTTCTGCTGCCTTAACTTCACAAATACACATATCAGATGTCACAAGATAATCATTCGACCAGCTGAGAAAGATATGAGGAGTAAAAGGTTCACAAACAGACTGAGTCATGCGTTCATTTTGAGCAGATTAGATTACAGCGATGCTCTTTTCTCTGGATTCTTACCGGATCAAGAAAATTCTCCTCATCTCGTCTCATATCTGCTCCCACGTTGATTTTCCTCTGTTTCAGTGATGAAACTAAGCACAGGCTCAGTTTATATTAGTGTTGCCTCTGCTGGGATCATCCTGCAAAATAACAACATGTAATATGAGTTTAAACCTTCACACAAACTGAACTGAAACAAAGCGTTTTAGCTTTGGTTGAAGGTTTATCAGTCTACCATTGGATGGCTGGAGTTGATGTTAGCTGGTTGCTAACTAGGTTCACTCAGTGAAGCTAACCAGCCGGCATCATGACGGATGGCTTTGAGCTCCATGTGTGTCCTGCTTCACGTGGACGCAGCCGCCTGACGGTGTCCTCGAGCTGTCCACGTAATCAAAGAACCACCCACACACCTCCACGCAGTGACGGTGATCAGGCGATCTTTGCTTTGTACACCTGCTGCACCACAGTAAGACATTTCTTCCATGTTCACCTTGGAAGAAACACAAAAGGTCTGGACCTCAGAGACCTCGGTGGTGGGTTTGACCATGACGGTGAGGGCCGGTTGCTCCAGAACCACGACTTTAGTGTTGAGTGAAAATGAAATAATATTTCCAGTCGCTTTGTAGCTCTCAAAACAATGGCAAAGCAGAAGCAGTACTTTAATTAGTGAATGAAAGTATTACCATAAATCTTAAGCCAGGAAATACATTTAAAAACCCATAAATGTAGGAGCTGATGATCACGTTGGTGCTTATCAACGATCCTGTGCTGGAGCTACTGATTATTCTGTCGTGTGGAGTAAGAAATACCTCATATTACACTGAATAATACCTTTCAAACGAGGATCAGTGTCAGGTTGGTTGATTTTACTGCTAATGTCCAGCTGTCAATCACAGCACCACAATATGTAATCAATACCTTTAGGACAGCAGGACAGAAATGTTAATGAGACTGTCTGTCAGTCACCTCCCTCACATTACCAGTATTGATCCTGTGATTGATAAGAACTCAGCGAGCTGCGTATGAGCTCTACGCTGTGCTGGTCTTTATTTAAATGTCACTCCTTCAGGAAACATCGACTGAACATGTGCGTTGATCGCCGACTTGTTACTGAAGCTCTTCTTCACGGCGCCACCCCTGACCGACGGATCAGCGCTCGAGAGCCTCCAGACGCTGCGGCGAGGCGGCAGATTACGCCGTCTGAGGAAGGGATGAAACGAGCGACACTTCATCGATTTCAAGTGTTCTTCACGGCGAGGACGCAAGACGACGAGGTGGATTCATGCCGATCGGTTCAGGATGACAGAAAACAGTTCAATAACAGCTCCTACACACAGAAATCATTCATCACTCCGCTGACGTGTTCGGTTCAGCGCAGAACGAGGCCTGTTAGTAAGGTCAGCTCAGTCGACAGCAGAGTTATGGCATCACGACTGATTCTGTGGATCTTAATCAGCTTTTAACCAGAACGTAACAAACAAACAGTACCACTGTCAGTGAGAGAAGCTCTGACGGTAAAAGCTTCGGGTTCGGTCAGTGATTCAAATATTCCTGTTCTGAACATGAAGATACTGCAACGTTCCAAACAAAGTAAAACTGTTCAACAGACGAAACGGGAAGAGACAAATGTGCTAATCTTATCGTCTTACACTACCAGGGTGACATGTACAACAGATCTTGAAGGCTCAATGATCCCCTCCTGGAATGGGAATCGAGAAATGGTTCCAGGTGAGAACCATCCGGTTCTCCGATCTTATCAGTTCCTTTCATCGATGCCAGCTTGTTTTCTGACGGCTGCACATTGCAAAACAGTGACGTCAAACTGGTGCATCTACATGACAACAGTGATGTCTGGAAAATGATCATTTCTGCAACAGGCTGGGACGTTCGTCTTTGCAACATGGGCTTCAAAATCAGTCTTTGACTAAGAAAACCTGAATGAAAACAATCAATGTAATATCAATAACATCAGGAATTTGAGGGCCGAGCGAGTGCTATCCGTCCTGCAGCTCTGTGCAGAGATGAATGTGAAACACACTTCTGTGAGTCGTCTTTGTGAGCACTGCCGTTGTTCTGACGCTGAAGTCGGATCTGTGGACAAATCAACAGAAAGCTAATCGCTAACGAGGCTGATGAAAGAGGAAAAGCTGCGTGTGATGTCTTTTCGTCAAAATGTCAAGTCCGCTGTCTTTCAGGCTGCGTTTGGGAGACGACGATGGGACGAAAGAGCTCGGCTCCTCCCTGAAGGTTTGTGTGCTGTTTATGGGAAGCCATCACCACAAGCGGATTTATTGTCTTTTAACCTACAAATTGCCTCCTCTGTGTTCTCAGCAGTAATGGCTGATGGGAGGATTTCACTCAGTCTGTTGCCCATTGCTGGCAGCTCTAATGAACTCAGATACTTCACTTCACCCACGAGCGGCAGGTGAATGTACGACTGTGTAATGTCCCTGAGAAATAAACCAGCATCCTCTGCTGACAGCCTGAGTGAGGCCCTCTAATGTGAGGCTTCGTATTGTGTTTGATGTTGGTTTTTACATAATTGTGCAGTCAGACGTCTCGCTGCCTCGAAGGCTGAATCATAACAGTTTTTCGGAAAAAACACTTTTCCCTTCTTAAGTTCATTAAGCTGAAGGCTGCATGTCCTCCTCTTCAGTTGTTGTTAGAGTATCAGTGTCGCCTCAGTGTTCTTACTGACTTTCACAGTTGTTTTTTTCCTGGTTGGATGATGCCTGTGCAGTTCAGCTCTCTTTGCTGATGTTTGAATACTGAACCTTCAGCACACAGGGACCAGATCTGGACCTTTTCTTTGCACATTTGTTGTGGTTTTCCTCTTTTGGCTTCCATTTAAAACAATGATTAGATGGTAGATATCTGAATTTGTGGGCTTTTAGAAAAGTACATTCCATTTCGAGCAACACTACTAGAAGCTTGAAGGGAATATTTTAGCCCGCTAGCTCAAAACGTTGGTGGAGTAAATGGTTGACAGGTAGCAGAGGTAATGGTCTGAAGTTGGAGATAATTAGAAATAATGAGCTGTGTGGCTAGCCTGTGTAGCAGCTACTGGACGTAATCTACTGACATCGTTACCCATCACTGCACAAGACCAAGTGTCCACAGAAAGAGGTCTTCACAGGTACACCCGGACATGAGACCTGACCCAGGACCCATACGGGTTCAGATCCACAGTCGGATCCCGGCTGGACCCTATTCTATTACTGCGAGTCCCAGGTCTGGTTTACAATATGATTAACACCTGAGTGGATCCGAGAAGACCAGCGATCAGACAGCGCTGATAATAGAAGAAATGAAAAAATAAACCAAAGTCTGTGTCTTTCTTGTTGGACAGTAAAGGACAGTATCATCTGCATACGTATGAATTCTGCGTTCAGTCAGCTGTGTGAAAACGTCATTCATAAATATACAAACAGAACAAAAACTGCTTCCCTGTGGTGCACGGGAACTTCATGGTCCAAGGCTGGATCGGCCATATTATTCTTCCTTGAGGATAAAATTCCAACCAGTCCATCAGGTTCTCGACAAAACCGAACATTTACCTGAACCTTTGGCCTCTGCACAGGTACAAACACCTGGTCCAGAGCCATCTTAAACATAAAAAGCTCTCTCCTGCAACAAATCTGATGATTTACAGTATTTTGTGTCTAGTGTTAATTTTTACCCACTTTAGGTACTTCTTGCTTACAAATATCAATTTGATGATATTTCATTTGTGTGTTATGACAGTAGCAGGATATTCAATTGTACAGAAAGGAGAGCATAAAAAACATGCTGGATAAACTTTCCGACCTTCAGACACCTGAACTCCTTCACTTGGAACAAGAAAATGCTCACAAACTGTGTTAATGTGTTGTGTCTGAACAAGTTTCTTATTTGCTGTCCTTCCAATCTTCCAAGAAAAAAGACAACAGACACAGACCGGTGGACAACCGTAGATACATCAGAAACTTTGGTTGGACTGCGGCAGCTCTTCTGTGTCAATGTGTAAAAATAAAAAACAAATATTCACACTGTCCCTCTATAAAAAAAGGTTTGATATGAAAGTGCACCCTGCAGTGGACAAATAAATCACTGGACAGCTCTGGTATCAGGCTCGAGCAGCAGACCTGGGACTCATTTCCAGACTTTGTCCCTGAAGAAATAAGGACATGTTGTGGCTGCAGGTCATCAGGAAGGAGATAAAGCTTGTAGAGAAAGAGACAAATTGTAGACTGTGAGTGTATGCAGAATCGCACACACAGTCTCTCCAGGGAAGCACCTGATGAGAAATGCAATGAAGCGCCTTTAGTCTCCATGAAGGAGCGCAGGAAAACTCATTCATGCAAATTCATCAAACAGGTGGTGCAAGCTAATGGATGAGCTCTGTAGCTTGCAAGCTAACCATTAACTTGCTAGCCAACATCCCACCAAGCTAACAGTCTTGCTAAGTGTGCGATATGAAGCTGAGTCAGTACAGAGTTTGTTCAAGAGATGAACAGTGTTTGTACCAATGACTCCTGTTGACTGATTGCAGATCATGACTTAGGTGGTGCAGCACAGTTAATATAAGACCTTCATCCAGTCTGGACTCTCTGGATCTGAGTAATTGGTCAGTGGCACAAATTCATGCGTCAAAGTTCACCAAAGGTAAACATTAAGTGAAAACTCCACACAGATGAACTTTTCCTCTGCGAGCTAATCGACTGATTGTGGTTATTCTGTTGAAATGACTCAGAAATGCTGGTATGACCAGGCAGAAAGTATTTCACTGTTCAGTGCATCTAAAACCAAACAGTTAATGGCTCGGTCAGCCCTCTGTGGTGCGCTGGTAAAGCACATCAGTGTTCCTCAAGACACATTAACCCACAATCTGGTCAACCAATTATATTCCATTTTTGGATTGCATGAGCAATCAACAGCCATTATCTTCATCAGAGGCCATTTCTGAAGTTACTGGTAAGATCTAAACCCAGAAGTTTGTAGGAGTTTGTAACCATGATGTAAACATATTGGATGTAACAATGAAAAATCTTTGTTAGACAAAGTTACGTCTGTATTTCAGTCAGTTTTTTTCTTTTCTGGCTTTTAACTCACACTAAAGATTTTATTGATCGCTTCCAAGACATCATACAGTTTGTCCAATTTCTGACCTCTTCTTCTGACCCATGAACTGTTTGTATGGATGAATTCTGGTTGTAGGTTGACGTAAACGAGCCTTTACTGTGAGGTGGCAGCTCACATGTGAACCGTAATCTATATTAAGAATTTCACTTTTAGGTGCTTTTGCCAAGAAATCTGTTCAGCAGACCTTGTAGAAGGTATAATTTCAGCAAAGGTTTATGATCCAAAAACCTGGGTTCAGTAGATTTAGTCCAAGTTTAACAGACGTCCATTTTCACTTCCTGCAGGGACAAACTGGGGCTAAATGCAAAGTAAAAGTAACGAGCCTCTGCACCTTGAAATCAATAACTTTCTTAAATTTCCTATAAATTCTTAACGATTAAGAACACGATTAAATGCTAATGTTAGCAGCCGCTGCAACAAACGAGCACTTGTTTTTATAGTTGAAAAAGGCAGATTTTAATGATAGATGCAACAAAACTGCAAAGCTGATTCTAAACGAGTCACGTGACAGAAAGTGGACTTTTAAGAAACGATGATTGGATTAGTCATACTGTTCCAATCAGAGAGAGTAATTACAGAAAGCCAGGACATATTTTACCAACTTTCTTGGCGAGGAGGATGGATTATG
>JAPZEA010000002.1:14726240-14737051 GCA_029783685.1 Heniochus monoceros | reverse complement strand
GTGCGTTCGCTCAGTGCCGCTCTCAGCACAGCCAGTATAAATTGGATAACACCATCAGGGTCAGTGGGAGGGGGCAGGGGTGCTGGCGACAGTGGTGGAGGCTCATCTTTGATGTGAGAAAGTTGGCTCTCCCGGGTGTCCCTCACAGGTGGTTTGCTCTCTCGCTCTGTGGCATGGACTAGGAAGAAGGCCTCCACAGCAGGCTGGAGAACTGGGGTAGCAAATGAAACATCATTAGGAGAAAAAAATCTCACCTTCAACATACATATACTCAAATAATCATATCCAGCATAAAGAAACACATTTCTTAAGGATTCCACTTACCCAGTACGGCATGCTGGTCATGGGACTCTTCCAGCTCTTTCAGGCACTCCCCGAGCATGTCCCATAGTTCATCCAATAACAGCTGCTCGCTGAGCAGTGGGAGGTCTGGAAGTCTCTCCTCACTCTCTGACTGGCCGTTTCCTTCTTCATCTAACAAAGACAATTCCAATATACCATTGAACCATTACATCAGTTATACTATTATCACCTATGCCTGCCAGTAGACTGAAACTATTTTTTGGCTGTCAAAAGACCTGTTCCAGTAGTGGTGAACAAACCCATATTCGTTTATCTATATTAAAACTGCTTGGGTTATGACTACAGCTCCCTCTGTTTTAGATGCAGCTAATTCCAGTCAGGATAAAGCTCAGTATTTGAGTGAGCAAGAGCATGAACCTCTTTTTTACCATCATGTGGGGGTTCTCGTTCAGATTGGACAGTGAATAATCAAGATAAACAATAACAACAAATGTAACAATAATAACAACAAATATGTAAAAAACAAAAAAACAAAAGCATACACTTCTTCTTAAAACATACACAGAACAAACATGTTGAAACCTATCAGTCTGCTCATACCCAGAGGTGCAAGGTCCTGCTCTAGAGGAGATGGCTGGTCCACATCCATTGGAGAGTCATCTCTCTGGGCTGCCTGGGCTTCTGACATTGACTGCACTTCAGACTACAGGAAACAAACCAGGAAGGACCAGAGAGGCAGAGACAGAGGATGAACAACACATAAATAAACATGGAAGAATTAATGATTTCATTTTTTTTTCATAGTAATCATCTTGACTGATATTGCCATGCATAATGACATTCCCATGATCCACTGTGAGAGGTGAAGAACTGGAACTGAGTAGGGAAGGAGGGAGGGCCAAAAGCATGAAGCCACGTCAGCCAGCAAACAGACAACATCAGTGGAACAGGTCAAACAGTTTGGAGCAGGCAGCACACTCATATTTAGACCATTTTTATCGTAGAACATGTCAATGCGAAGACAATGCGAAGTGATAGAAAATGCAGTGGATCACTGGCATATCTGTCTTTCTGTTGGAGCTGTTGATGTTCATCACGGCAGCAGCTGTCACTATGCATGAACTACTTGATGTCGCAGGCTGTATGGTAACAGCAAACTGTATTATGTTGTTTACAGATACAATGCAATACCATTTAAAAAAAGACTGACGATAGTTACATAGACAATATATAAAACAATATATAACAAGACAGATATGTATTACAAGTAATGGGTTAGCTTATGATTTTCCAAAATGCACAAAGCCAATACAGGGAAAGCCAAATTAGACATGAAGCATGTTGGTAGCTAATGGCCATTTCGTAGCATTTATCTTGCTGACCACCACAGCAATTTTGAAATAATATTACTCTGATGGTCACACTACGTAGCCGATGTGCCTTTTTTCAGCATTCAAATGGTCTCCTACTATACGTGTGTGCAGTGTATGAGTAGAGGTATGCCTGCTGTCAGTGCAGCCCATGCTAACCGTGGCAGCAGCAGCCGTGCCAGCAGGGGGAGCAGCACCAGTGGGGGCATGGGGGGCAGTCACTGAGGATCCGGCAGCGGCGGCGACGGCGGCAGATGAGGCGGTGGGTGGGGGGGCCTGTTGGAGCCGGCGTGCCCGCTGACCCTCTCTCACCATCTGGATGATGGCGTCAGCCTCAGCCTCTAGCTGACGCACCGCAGCTTGGATGCTGCTGGCTGAGCCCAAACTGGTGGAGCCTTGCCGTTGAAAGAGGGAGGAGAGGGGTGTCATCACGTCATGATATCGTATGCATGAAGAATATAAATGTGTATATGTATCTTCTTACCTAATCGCCCTGTCTGTTTGGCTTTCTTGTTGGCGCGCCGTGTGTCCTCACGGAGCTGGATAATGACCTGCAGCACTCGCAAGAAAAACTTCTGCGTTGACGTCTTGGAGGTTAGTGAACTCATACAGGGAAGCTGTAGTTCACGTCCGCCGAGTGTGCGCTTCTGTGCAGCCACAATAACGACACTCTCCGACCCGTCAAACCTGTGCCCCAACCAACAAATGCAAACAAGGTAAAGGAAATTGTAGTTGTGGGGCACTAATCATCATGCAAAAGGAGTTACCGTCATTACATGCTGCAATGCTACGTAAGCTAATTTAACTAGAGTTTACATTTAACAGAACCACAGTCTCTCTCTCACGTGTATTGACAACCTAATGTTGTCCAGAGTCATCACTAGCTAACCTGCTAGTCATCTTGCCCTTGAGCCTGGCTGAGATAGAGGAATCCTCAGGAGGGGCATCCGGGGAATGCGAATCAGCTTGTGCCCGCCGCTGCTGCTCCAAGTTGTATTCTCTAAGTTCAGCCAGTAACGTGCCTGAGAGAAAATGTTCAAAAATGTGTGTAAAGAGAAAAACTTATTTGCTTAAACAGGAGCATGAGAACAAGCATCTGTGTAGTTGTCCAGCACTGACCGATCTGTTTGCAAAGAGTGTATCCGAGGTGTCTAGCTCCACTGAGCAGCAGTCTGAGCACAGTGTCTCTGGTGGCACCGTCTCCTCTAGATAACTGCAGCAGAATGTTAGCTGCATCCTCTAGACCCTCCTCTGAACATGAATGAGATGTCAACACCTTGTAAAGAAGAAGTAGACAATAAGATACAATAAGAAAACAATAACTAAGGGATTATTTATCAAATTGCAGAAAGATGTAAGAAATGCAAAACCCCCCCCCCCCAAAACAGATCAACTGGGCTGTGTTCAAAATAAGGAATACATGATTTTGTCAAGCTTTCTTTATGAAGGCTCCTAGGGACAAGTGCCTGTTTGTGTCTCAGTCTAACCGTGTCCAAGACAATTCTCTGGAGACAATATACTGTACTGTATGTAGCATCACAAACTGTTAGACTAACTGATTCGTCTGGCTAACAAACATGCACAAGTCCAGGTTGCAAGACTTTTAGCGGTTTCAAGGTCAAAGCTGAAAAGGCTGCTGCTCAACTCTGAACAGCCTCAAACAAAGTCTCAGAGAAGCCGCATCAGTGCAGAACTTTAAAAGGCAAACCCATTTGTTTTCTTTGGCAATGTCTTGATCTTTTATTTGTCGGATATACATCTATTTTCCTAGTTTTAAGAAGTGTAGCATATATAAGGTTCGCTTGCTTACTAATACTGATGGGACCTCAGATAGTTAGGCTGTCACAATCCAGGTAGCCTTAAATACTTAATCCATCCATCTAACTCCCAACATAATAATAGTGATATAAACTTTGATGTGAAACCATGCATAATGACATAGCTAGACAGATTGGATAACGTCTGGAAGTAAATCAGGGCAAAGGTATATCGCAATAAGATAGTTTTTTCAAAGTGTGTGAGGCAGACACACCACACACTTTTGTTACTGTTTACTGTTCATTTAATCAAATGTAGAGTTTCACTGAAAGAAATCGTAAATAAAAAAGGATTATACTGCATGTCCTCACAAACACTAATTTTTTTGTTTTTCTTCTGCAAGAGGACACTATTCAATCCAGCTACAAGTAAACACTTGTGGCCCTCTCGTGGTCAGGACAGCTCAGACAACTCTTCCAGTAAGAGAACTTGAAGAGAAATGTGTTTTGTGCTTTGGCAGTTTTGCTGCTGATCAGCTGGAGCCCCTTAATTAATAGAACATTTAACTACTGTTTAGTGCTTTGGCAGATGGCATTTTTAGTATCTTGTTTTCACCCAGATTTATGACTTCTCTTTTAGACCACTCATATTTCTTGAATATTCAAATATTGAAAAATTCAGTTAAGTTGAAGTCACTGAAGTATAAACACAGAGCCACAAACCAAATTATGCCAAACTAAATAAATTTGGCTTCACTCTTTATCACCATTTAAACTTCTCCCCTGACTGGCTTGTCTCAACTGATCCACAGTAAAAGTTATCCAAACTAATAACCCTTTAAAGAAATTACACTTTCCCATTAACAGGAACAGAAATTCCCACATTTCATGATGACAGCATGAATGATACTGTATGACAATTTGTAAACTTTTTCCCATACCTCCACAGACAGTTGAAGCTGTTTCTCTGTGAGTCCAGTGGAGGCCATCTTGTTGTCACTGTCAGTACTGCTAGGAGTGCCCCTCTGTTTTCCTATTTTGCCAAAATAGGCATTATTTATTTGATACTGAAAGAGCAGTTACATTGTGAAGCCTAAATTATCTATTTTTTGGAATCAATTAGCACTACCTGTAGAGGTTGTTCCAGTGGACGTGGGTATAGAGATTGTTGTAGAAGATGCCTGGGAGGCTGCTAGACTTGTCCCTGAGGATGTACCCTGGGCTGCAGCTCCCACAGAGGCCCCTGGGACTGCCACAGTGGGCTGGGTAGAGCCTGCTGACACCGTGCCCTGTGTTGTGATTGGGGCTGTGGCTCCTGAGCTGGTTGCCACATTGGCATTGGCAGCCTGTGGGGTGGGGTGTCCAGCAGGCACCTCGGTGGCCTTGTTGTCAGGAAGAGCAATGGATATGAGAGAGAGCAAGCGCAGCAGCTTTTCAGTGAGCAAGGAGCTCCGTCTGATGACTGGGTGAGACAGCATGTTCATCAGCTGGCCCAGAGGGGAGGTCTCCAGACTGAACTGAGCCCCCTCAGCCTCTGCACTGCCCCCCAGAGGCACTGTCTTCATAGAGGCTTTGCCCTTGCGGCTGACATTCATGTTGTCCAGCTTGACCAGCAGGTCCCAAAAATCAGTGGAAATTCCCAGAGACTGGAGAGTAGCGGCAGCAGAGCCCAAGGAGTTCTGGGTGTTGGAGGCATTGGAGCTGGGGTTGCTCTGAGACTGCGACCCTGACCTGGAGCCAACACCTCCACCCCCTCCGCCAGAGGAGACTGAACAAAGACGAGAGTCCAGGTCAGAGGCAGATGCTGACAGATCCTTACAGCGCTGCTGGGTGAAGTGGCTGGGGAATACCTGTAGGGACAGACAAAATACAAGAAGGACTTCAATTATTATAACTCAAAACAAAAATTTTTAAAAATAAATGTTACAGCACAGCATATGCAATAGATGCGGCAGATGTAGATAAAGATGGGTGGACTCTCACCTTAGCTAGCTGGATGAGTGTGTCCAACACGTGTCGACAGACTACTGGAGCAGCTTGTGGGTGGATGTGGACAGTGGAACCTCCACCTCCAGCACATGTGACACCTGCAGTAGTGCCTGACACTCCTGCCAGTGTTCCAGATCCTGCAGATCCCCCAGCTGAGTGCCGATCAGCGTGCTTCCTACCTGATACTCGCTGAATCTGGAAAATGTTTGTCCGGCAGCCCAAGGCTGCGTCCATAGAAACAGAGAGCCAGGAAAGCTGACTAGAGCTGCGAGACTCTACCCTATTCAGTAGCTCTAAGGAGGATGAGGAAGATGAAGAAGAAGAGGAAGATTAAGAGGAGAGGGAGGAGGTAGCTGAGCCTTTTCCTCCACAGCCTCCCTGAATGCTCCTCTTGCCACGAGAGTCTTCTAGACGTGAGGTCTCCACACACACTTCACTCTCGCTGCTGCGTTGGAGGATGGATAACAGGCTGCGAATGACCCACCCACGTGTCTGAGAGTGGTAGCAGAGGTTCCTGAGCACACGGTGCAAACGGCTGGTGTTAAGCTTCGGCTCATCCACAAACAACAAAACCAGCAGGCAGGACAAGGCCTCGTGGTCCAACAGCAATCGACCACGAAGACGTAACAAGGAGTCCACGCTGGAACTGGATGGTCTGAGGAAACAAACATATATTCAGTTTTCTACCTGTCAAATATGGTACGATTTGATCAAGACCACCTTCGACATTTTCAATAACATAAAAGTAAAAAAAAGTTTAAATCCCTCATACCTATCACAATCACTTTTGTCACATTGCAAAAACACACAAAAAAAAAAATGAATTCTGAAAACTGGCAAACAGATCAGTGTCTGGCCTCACCTGTGGTTTGTTCCTCCCCCCACCTGAAATGTGCCTCCTCTCTGCACAGCCAGTCTTGTGTACTGGACGCCGCGATTACTCCCTAAACGACTGGTGAAGGCTGGTGAACGCAAGATGGCTGATAGGGCTGAAGAAGAGCTATGACCGAACAGCCTCTCATGCATCAGTTGCCTCTGGCGTGCCTCTTGCTATCTACGCAACGCAGCTGCTTCAGCAGCAATGTCTGGGGGCATGACAGCCAACACGCTGTCTTCCATGTCCTCCAGGACACTACGCCTGAGCTCTGAGGGCAGCGTCTGGATGAAGGTGACTGGATCCAGAGGGGTGTCTCCCTGTGGGGGCTGTTGGGCTAGCTCCCTGCGTTGCTGCTCTGCCCGTTGCTGGGCAAGAACCTACGACAACCAATGGCATGCTTGGTTAAAATATTATATAAACATTTTGTAATCTTCTATAATTTCAGTGAAAAGTCTCTCACCTCCTCCTGGATGGCAGGTGGCAATGCTGCCAGGAACTCAGGGCTGACCTCTGTAACCCCTGGTCCTCCCAGTACCGTTGCAGTAGCGGAAGGCAGGCTGGTGGCAACAGGAGGACGGGAGGGTGGTCTGATGCCAAGCTGATTTTGCAGCACCTCTCGACGGATGTCCTCAGGAAGAGCTGCCAGGAAAGAGGGATCCACACCCTCTGGCAGACTAATGCCTGCCAAGACAAAAAGATCACAAATATTATGAGATAACATGACAAAAATAAACAAAAGATTAAAAATGGCAGAAAAAGTAGGACAGCAATTCATTTTACCTGCAAGTGGGTCCTCCTCCTCATTGCTGGTGGATGGGAGGGGCTCTTCCTGGATGGCCTGAGACTGGCTGTCAGCGCTATCACTCCTGGGCATCGTTTCCCCAGGTGATGAGACAGAAGTGGAGCTGCAAACGTTTAAACAAATGTCCATGGTCAGTCAGCAGCAATATGTATGATGATTTACTCAACTGATTTACATAGTGTCAAATTGACTGGACGGGGAGTGCATTTGGAAACCTAAGTGGAGATTTCACTGAATCATAAGATAGTTTTGCTTTGGCCAGCAGCTGGTAAGAAACACCAGATGTACTAACTCTTCTTAAAACCAGTCAAAGGACAAAGAAAAGGGCTGTTTTCTGCAAAAAAAATACCTTAAACAGAGTTGCACACAAACTGAATCTTTGTGTTTTACACAAGCTGTAGCTTGTCACATTTATGGTTTTCAGGGATGAGACTTCAAGCTACTCACCCAGTCTCTGCATCTGTTTGTCTGTCCGTCAGCCCACTCTCCCCACTGCCTGACAGCTCCTGAGACAGCTGGGCATTCTGGGCAGCGTTGGGAGCAGCTTCTTCCTGAGTGGCAGAGGCAGGGCTGCTGGTATCCATGGGTGACCCTTCCAGTTGTGACACACCCACTACTGTAGGCTCTGAGGTCTCCACAATGTCTGGACTTAGGGAGGCTGAGAGAGAGGGGAAAAACAAAACAAAAACAAAAACCCAGTGAGGGTAAGGATTAGGAAATGATGTCAATCAATGCACTGTTGCAAAGGTCCTTGGGCAATTGATTCATATTTCACAGTGTTGACTATTTTTTATATTCAAAAGCAACATTTACATTACTGGTGTGTGTCCTTACTGTTGGCCAGTCTGTATAAAAAGAGTTTTCAAAGTTAGTCTACCTTCCCTGCCTTCATCCAACGCTCCTCCTCCTCCACCACCTCCTCCGACTCTCTCACCGATTGTGGGTGCTGGGGACATTTCCATCTGAGATGCCTCCGCTTCACTGTTTGGCCTGTCAGCTGTCGACAAGGGTGGAAGGCCTGTCCCTGCCAGAGCAGCCAGTGAGCTGGCATGCGACTCAGCCAGTAGCAGGTCAGCAATTGGCTGGTGGACCTGCTGACTGATTGCGGTCTCCAGGGATACTAGGGCCTGTTCATGAGGAGCAGGTGTGGTGGGAGTGACCTCTCCAGATGGGGGAGCAGTGAGGAAGCCCTCTGAGACCCTGGGCGGGTCCAGACATGACACTGTACCACCCTGAGACTGCTCACCCTCTGCAACATTCAGAAAAAAAAAAAACTTATGTGAAGAGAGGGATATAGTTTTTATACATTCTGGATTTGGGGGGAAAAACAAACAAACAGAAAAAACTTACTGTTCTTAATTTTTTCAGTGACTAGATTTTAAGATTTTAAAACAGTAAAATACTAATTCAGAGAATACTACTGAATAATTGTGGCAAGTGACTAGCTGTTTTGGTCTATTATCAACACCTAGAGGTGCTTACCTATTAAATAGGCCCTTAATGTTTTGCAATCATAGAAAATATTTTCTCTATACACAACTGCAGTCAAATCCGTCAAATAGTTTCCAAGCCCTTTCAAAGTGTTAATAAAAAATGTAAAAAAGGAGGGAGCTCAAATAAAGCACACATAAACAGAACTGAAACAGCAATATGCTAGTTATTGATGATTTTCTACAGAGATGACAGGGGCCTCTTCTGAGGAAGGCAGTAAGTTGTATAGTTATCTCCTGAACGGGGTGCACAATCCTGATCCCCAACAACAACACAACTTACTACCTCACCACAGCAAAGCCAGTTGCAGACAAATGCAATGAATACAAGATGCATGTGAAGAAACATTGTACTCCAGAGATCTTGAATAAATATGAGGAATCAGGTGCTTAAGACAGTAGTGTAGAACAGATAGTTTCAGTCCGATAATGACCTGAGCCATTGGCAAGTTGAGAGTGGATCTTCTTCGCGGCAGATGAAGATGTCAAGCGGCTATTGCATTGCCATAAGAAAGACAGTAGACTGTATAGTTATCTCCCAGATCTGGTGTGATCCTAAAACTATACAAACTACTACCTCATCTCACAGCACGCTCTGCTGACTGCTCGTCTTTGGGTGCCCATCACTCAGATTTGTCCATTTCTGACAAGAATTTTAGCATCAAGACAGAAACAAAAACACAATCTATACAAATGTCAGTACCTGCAGTGTTCTCTGCACCATTAACTGTCCCCAGTCCAGAACCCTATGGACAAAGAACAGTTGACATTAGCAAAGTGAATAAAAATGCCAACAGATGCATGTACTCCGACATTAGAAAACTTCTTCTACACAGCCAACAAATAAGTATTATTTGCCCACCTGCAGGCTCTGTTCCCTGGCCTGTTCTGCCCCAGACGCCCTCCTCTCATTCTGCTTTGACTCTTCCTCCTCAGCCAGCTGCCTCCTTCTTTTCTCCCTACGCTCTTCCAGTTCTTCATCTCGCAGACTCTCCAGATGCTGCAGGATAGGCACCTTCACCACTGAAAGCAGACACAGGTATCACAATTTGTCCTTTAAATCACCAAGTCCAATTAATACCACTTTGGCTTTAGACATGAATCCTGGTGCACTGATGATGATTGTGTCCTGCTCCCTCTTACACCGTGGTTAGTAACAAAACAGAGCAATGAAGAGCAAATATGCAACAAACCTAATTACTATAAACTTCAAGTGTTGCCATGCTTTGAATTTTTTAAGGAAACTTGCTGGACATTACGTCAATACCAAGTACTACAAAGCAGATCATCAGACTGCCTGAATCACCTTAATGTTTTACGGCCATGTATACATAGAATGCATGCTGAACATAGAGTCTCCCACTTTATTAATTAGCTATGCCTTTGGTCACACAACCTTCATCAGGGCATTACAGGATTGCGGTATCAACAAATGAGACTACAAACAAGATGTAGTCATGGTTGATCAAAATGTGTCTAACTACTGAAGTATTGCAGTGTATAGAGCTGGGTTAAATGAACAGTGAATACTTCTAACTACCAAGTTATCATATCCAAGTTATTAGTGACCCAATTCTGGAAAATAAGCATTTTCTTAAGGCCCCAAGATGCACAAAATGCCGTCACATTGTCAATATTGAGATATGCAGTCCTAAAAAATGTTCTTCATGATAAAATGAACTTTATCTCCTTTCATCTCCAGTCTAAGACCAACCTACCTGCTACACAGTCGTGCATACTCTCGGCATCCAGCACTTTACACTCATCTGTCCATCTAGTTAAGGCAGTGGGAATACTTGAGAGGGTGCCTAATGAGACAAAGAGCAAATATGTTAGGAATTCAAGCCAATACTAAACCAACAGACTGTTACATTAACAACTCCTTAATTCTCACCTGCTTGTCCCCCAGTACTGCTCTGCTCATGGAAAAAGTCATCCAACAACTCGTCATCAGAACGAGCGATGATGTGCACATCTTCATTTCCGACCAAAAGGCGGGCACGACCACGAGATTGCAAAGGCAGAGAGCTAGACAGCTGTAAAATGTCTGCTGCAGCACTGGGGCCCAACAATCTACAACAAGGGATTACAAGAGGAGCAGACATTTTAATTAGCATCATCAATCAAACAATAGTGGTGCTAACAGATGTTGCAAAACAGATGTATTTTTTAACACATTATTTTAAAAAAAAAAAAAAAAAAAAAAAAAAAAACACATTTGAA
>JAPZEA010000002.1:14670702-14680963 GCA_029783685.1 Heniochus monoceros | reverse complement strand
TTTGGGCCAAGAAACACAAGGAATGGACATTAGACCAGTGGAAATCTGTGCTTTGGTCTGATGAGTCCAAATTTGAGATCTTTGGTTCCAACCGCCGTGTCTTTGTGAGACGCAGAAAAGGTGAACGGATGGATTCCACATGCCTGGTTCCCACTGTGAAGCATGGAGGAGGAGGTGTGATGGTGTGGGGGTGTTTTGCTGGTGACACTGTTGGGGATTTATTCAAAATTGAAGGCACACTGAACCAGCATGGCTACCACAGCATCCTGCAGCGACATGCCATCCCATCCGGTTTGCGTTTAGTTGGACGATCATTTATTTTTCAACAGGACAATGACCCCAAACACACCTCCAGGCTGTGTAAGGGCTATTTGACCAAGAAGGAGAGTGATGGAGTGCTGCGGCAGATGACCTGGCCTCCACAGTCACCGGACCTGAACCCAATCGAGATGGTTTGGGGTGAGCTGGACCGCAGAGTGAAGGCAAAGGGGCCAACAAGTGCTAAACACCTCTGGGAACTCCTTCAAGACTGTTGGAAAACCATTTCAGGTGACTACCTCTTGAAGCTCATCGAGAGAATGCCAAGAGTGTGCAAAGCAGTAATCAGAGCAAAGGGTGGCTATTTTGAAGAAACTAGAATATAAAACATGTTTTCAGTTATTTCACCTTTTTTTGTTAAGTACATAACTCCACATGTGTTCATTCATAGTTTTGATGCCTTCAGTGAGAATCTACAATGTAAATAGTCATGAAAATAAAGACAACGCATTGAATGAGCAGGTGTGTCCAAACTTTTGGCCTGTACTGTACATACAGTATGCAGCCTCAATATAGGTGTTACTTACAGATAACGATCCATTATTAGTCACTTGTGTGGAACATAATATACGTGCTCATGCATGCGCAAAAAAAGCTCTGAGCTACTATTACACATATTACACATAAAAACACAAAGACATGCAAGATGGCTGGAATAACATATGAAAAACCTATCCATGTACAACAGAACCTGACAGTAGCTTGTAAGCCCTGGGTAATACGCACAATATATGCTAGAAATTATGCAAATGAAATGAAAAAGTAATATTCATAAATGCATCTGCTATAACTACAGCATGTAGTAGAGTCTAATGGAGCAATGCTAAACTGTATGAGCTGACACAGAAAGCGTACACATATTCTGAATGACAACTGATTACATATTATCATCTTAGCAACTTAGCGTCTATCTTATCTGTGTTATGACGTGAGGTGCACGGTGCTGTCTACACTGAGCCGGCAGGTGGGGGTGAGGAGGTGAGATGGTTGCTGCTGGCAGTGCTTGCGGACTTGGGACAAAAAAGGGGGGTGTCATATGAAGGGTTATGTCCTGGGCACAGGCACAGCTGGGCTTTACTCCAGAGCTCATCGGCACTGGGATGGGCATCAGATTTCTGATGCCAACCTCTTCCTACAATGTGCCAATCTTCCACCCTCCTCTACTTTCCACTGTTCTCGCCCCTGAGTGAGTAACCCATGCAAAAAGAAAGATTGCCAAGAAAATTAAATTAAGCAAAAAGAAATTCAGGGCAAAAGAAGAAACAAAAAAAAAAAACCAATAATGTATGTAGTGATGTCAACACTGACATTACATGGAGACTATTGTCACAATATACAAAAACAGGATTTATTAGCTGTAACATCTTTTAACATTAACAGTTATTAATGCCTGATGGTTAAGAAAGTTATTTGACTATGTTAAAACTAGTACTAGATATTAGATTTAGGTCCATGCCCCAACATCCCATTCTCTCTCTCTCTCGCTCTCTCTCTCTCTCGCTTGCTCGTTCCCTAAGAGGACGCTACCTTGCTGGACTCTGGGCTTCTTGAACAAGCTGGCGGAGTGGCGCAGTTTGCACGCCCAGTTTTTGAATTTGCGAGTCCAGGATTTCTTGCTAACAGGATTTCTGATACTAGGACATGTCAGGTTTAGGCCAAAATATCCACCTCCTGCATTGTGCTTCTGCTGTCCATGCCGGAGGGGGATCGGGTGCTGATTGGGGGGCCACGATGCGTCTCCAGTGGTACTGGTGTCAGAGTGTGGGGGTACAGCCTAGAACAGTTAAGACAATTAAGAGTGGCTGCGTGGAGTTGAGACGTTCAAAACGGAGACACTCAAACATTTAAACATAACAAATATCACAGACAGCTGAAAAAGAGCCGAGTGGAGTCACATTTAAACAGCTATACACTAAAATATAAACAATAAAATAATTTAAATTCAGTACAGTGCTAGAGAAAATTGATACGAGAATTTTCTCAAAATCCACTCCGTGGTATTCACTCACAAGAATGGTTGGTTCTCCTGGTACAGGTGGGCGCTGAGGCCCAGCAGAGTCATCCTGATTGGGAGGCAGAAGAGAGGTAGGCGGGGTGGATGAGGCTGAGGTGGAGGGGAGAGATGGGCCAGGCTGTTGCTCCACCGGACCTAGCTCTGCAAAGTTGGACACATCTGAAGAAGGTTCCTCTCCCATCCCATCCCTCTCTGGGTCAGGGGAGGTGGAGGAGGAACGGGAGGTGGTGGAGGAGGTAGTGGAGGATGAGGAGTGAGGGGAAGTATCTGAGGAGGAGGCAGGTGGGGGGAAAGACAAGTGGTGGATTGACTGTGGCTCAGATGACTCGTCTCCTCCTGCTGACGTGGAGGCAGCTGATGTAGGGCCAGAGGCAGCTCCGCCGGCCGGCGCTACCCCGCTGCTGTACTCCTGATACAACAAGTTCCTCAGCTTTTCATCCAGAGTCTTTATGCGGTTGTCCACGAATTCAATTTTGGGGGGGCCTTCACTGTCTGACTCGGCCACAGAGGAGGGCTGTGCAGGTGATGGCGTCATTGTGAGGGAGAGGGCGGGTACGGAGGTGTCAGCGGTGGCCAGATGGAGAGGAGGCAGAGAGGAGTCCGAGGTAGGGTGAAAAGGGGTGGAGTAGCTGCACGTGTCCTCCGTGAAACTTGTCTCTCCTGTGGACACCTCTGACTCTGACATCTGTAAAGAGGACTGCTTCTGCAGTGGGAAATGCTGCTGTTTCTGGGGGGTCTCCATGGCTTTAACCACCTCCTGTTGCTGCTCCATGTGTTGCAGCTGTATCTGTGACTGTATATGTTGTTGTGCCAGCTCAGCAGGGACTTGGGCTTGTTGTGAAACCTGCTGTGGTGGCACAGAGCTAACATTTAGCTGTGGCTGTTGTTGAAGGAACTGTTGACTAATTGACAGGGGCAGCATTTGGCTTTGATCCGACTTTAGAGCCACAGCGCCCATAAATAGCTGCTGCTGCTGCTGCTGTAGCTGCTGCTGCACCATTTGCTGTTGCTGTAAGTGTATTGTCTGTTGTAGGTTTAACTGTTGCTGCTGCTGGTGATCAATGTGGGCCTGCTGTTGGGGCACTACAGCAGCTTGGGGTGCCATAACCTGCTGTGGTAACTGCTGCAACTGAGGTTGTTGCAGCAACTGAGGGGCATACTGTTGTGTTTGCTGCTGAGGAAGGGGTTGTTGGGTCTGCTGTAGGGGCATTGGGGGCAGAAACTGCTGCAGAGGCACAGACTGCTGTAACAGCTCTGTATGACCTGGCCGAGGCAGCACCTGCACCTCAGTCAGTTGTTGTTGAAGTGGTATTTGTTTCTGCATTAGCTGCTGATGTTGTAACTGCTGGAGAGACTGTTGCAGTGCTCGTTCTTGCTGCAGCTGAATCTGCTCTTGGTAGGCTTGCTGCTGTGATTGCAGTTGCTGCTGTGGTGTTGCCTGCTGTATCTGTTGTGCCTGTTGTTCCAGCTGCATTGTCTGCAGTTGCTGTTGAACTGCTGGTAGCTGCTGCTGTAATGCAGGCTGTGGCTGTTGTTGTGGTTGTTGTGGGACAGGTTTGGCCACCTGAGTGAGTGTCTGCTGCTGCTCCATGCCATGTTGGCTTACCGCAGAGGAGATCACTGCAGCAGTAGCAGGATGAGGTGAATGAAAAGAGGTTGAAGACTGGTCCGCTGCACATGACCTTTGAGCAGTAATCACTGTGTCCCCTATACTTTGACCTACAATAGAGCAACCACTGGTTCCAGTAGAAGAGAGTACATCTGGCAAAATAGTGGGGGGGGTGGGAGACACAACAGTAGGAGCAGTGGACAGGGTGGGGAGGTTAGCAGCAGCAGGTATTGCTATGGATGAGGGAGCACTGGGAATTTGGTCAACAGAGGCTGAGGTGAGGTGCTCAAGACCACCTGAAGCAGTGACAGGGACAGAGGCTTCAAGAGTGGAGGCTGGTGCAGAGATGCTTTCAGAAGCAGCAGTGTTAGGAGCTGGGGCAGCAGTGGCTGAGGGGGCCATGGAGGCAGGTGCTGAGACAGTGGAGACTGGAGGGGAGGTGGCAGAAAGGGTGGGGCAGGGAGGAGAGGCCATTCCAGTCAAGGACTCCACACTCTGGGATCCTTCACTTTCTACAGCCGCAGAGAGGAACACACGGTTAGTTTCTGTTATGCTGCCAACTCAGTCATGTTAATAAGCCACAGCATTAAAACTGACCTGGGCAGAGCTCACCTTTCTCTGTCTTAGGAGACTGAGGTATCCTCATCTCTGAGGTGGGTGGTGGTGTGGCTGCTCCCTGGCTGGATAGAGAGTCTCTATGGCGGATGGTCTGGTTGATAAAGAAACGCCAGCGTCCCACTGGTGAGGAATGGGGCACTGAGTCCACTGAAAATCATAATGATATTTTACTAGTTATAACAAGTTCTGGAATATACAGTAGTAGTACAACATTTCTCATTTTATAATGCAGTAAACAGTATATTCTTAACTCACTTGAAGAACTTGTGGGAGTGCTCACATGCAGCTGGTCAGTTGATCCAGTCTAATAAAGATTCAAATTCATTATTATTCAATCAAAAACAGAAAGCTAAGAGGATTGAAGGAAATATGGAAACGAACATACCAGCGAATGTGTTTGAAGAATTTCATGAGCTTTCTTAACTATGGCTCTGAGCTCCTCAACAAATTTCTCTTTCTCTACGTCAAGGACAAAGTCCTCCTCCACCTATAAATAAAATGCAACCAAAAAGCAATTATTAAGACATCGAATGATTACTTGTTTGCAAGCGGCGCAGACTAATGTAATAAATGAGCAGTCTACCATGTAATCTGCTATGTCCTCAGGTGCGTCCCCTTCAATGTCAAATTTAAATGTCACCATCTTGTTGCTATGGGTCTCCAACTGGCATTCCACCATATTGTCCCCACTGCCGGACACCTAGAGAGGACAAGACAAATGAACATTTTATACTGGTCCTTTTCAAAATCCACTGGTACACACAAATTTAGCAATGTAGGTGCTTATTTAGGTGGCGGTCATTTTCTCACCTGGAGCATGCTCAGTTGAAACTGATGTGAAACTTTCTCAGGCCTCTGACAGGAAGCTCTCCTCTGAGTCTTTAATTTCTCTAACTTCCCATTGGCTAAGAGCTGAAGAGTCTCTTCTCCATTAGCTGGAACAGACCTGCGGATGGTGAGGTAGTAGGGTTGTTACACGTTGTCCTGTAAATGACTCCAGAAAGAACATGACACTGACCACATACTGTAACTGCACTGCACGTGCGTCGCTGAAAAGAAGAACATTATCTAAAAGCCAAACATGCATATGTAATACATAGTTTATTAACAACACAGATCTGAACTCAATATTCAGGTATACTGGAAGAGACTGTTAACCGCTCTGTGGGTATGCACAATACAGACAAACAACAGGCCTCAAGCAAGAACCACCGGTATGAACAGCTTTGTACTGGCACACACAAATCATCGAAGAGAATTTGTGGCATTTACTTGGAATTGTCTCTTAGGTATGAATGAAATTCATGAGTGGTCCAGACCTGTCCTACCAGTCATGTACAGATCACTACAGTATTATTATGTGAAATCATAATGCTTTTCTCTGAATGACTTTAAATATGATGCCAAAATTAACTAAGAAATATGTAACAATACAAATTTAGGGCAAAATAAATATTGTGTCCATCATGTCATCATTATCATAGCTTCATAGCTCAGAATATATGATTTTTATTGGCATATTGTAGAACTGAAACATAACAATAGTTGCTAAGTAGACTGTCTCACTCCGAAAGCTGTCTCAGGATCTTCATGCATGTCTCTGTCCACTATCAACGTCTGTTACACCAACTCTGTAAATCACCTTCTGTTGGCTATTATATCATCCAAGATCTCTGTGACAGTCACATGACCACCTCTCATATTAGTCTTCAGAAAGATGTTTTTTAGCACTAATTTACTGTTACTGCAGTGGCTCCCTGCATCCTACTGGTTAAATCATCCCTTTTTATGTCTGTCACAGTGCAGCGCTGCTCTGATAACATGTCATTAACAGCTGCACTATGAGTGATTAATATGTTCTCATTGTTTTGGGGGTTCTAATACCATGGTCCTGACACTGCTAAATATGTTGGCTAATTACAGCAGGACTTGAAGCTACGTGGTGTGAAAGCCATCTTTTTACTATTTGGTAACATTCTTGTGAATGAACCTTTCCCACAATTGGAGGGGAACAGGCAATTTTTGGAGCATAGATTAGGGAAATGATGAAATGTCATGCACACAGCTCCTCGTGACACCATAAATCCAACTTGCAACACTTGTATGAATAAGTCTCTTTTGATTCTTTTGCCATGCTAAACTGTTTCCACATTAAGGCTTTGAGAATCTTCCAGTATCAGTACTCATATAGCTTTTGTTTGGACGAAGGGACATATTACCGTAAACAGAGTTAACATCAGACAGTAATGATACCAGACATACCCTGACGAAGAATGACGTTCTGTACTTGACAGGTACGGACCATCCTGTAGGGTAACATGAACACAGACACAAAGGAGTATGCAGGTACACAGAAAAAAAACACAAAAATCATTAGCAACACACAATGCATGCAAAGTTGGACTATGATACAGGAAAATATCACATTTAATAACACTTTCACTGTTCTATGAATGGACTCATGTTGTAAGAATTCAATTTTGTTAGTTTAAATCAAAAATGCATAGTCAAAGCTTTTTCAAATAATTAGATAGCAGTATTTTTAATCATTCTGCCAGTATGTCAGCAAAGTAAAATTATTTCTTAATTAAGACAGCAAACTCTCATTCTTCCTGTACCTGAGCAATGCCCAGCAGGGAAAGGTCACAGTCTTGCAGCGAGGCTTGGGGCAGTTTGGGGACATTAGAATCAAGCGATTGTAGAGTAGTGACAGGCGGAGGAGAGGTGGGTATAGAGTCGGCCTGCCCTGGTAAGGTTACCTGGGCCGCTGGTGGAGATGTAGGCAGCTCTGGCACAGGGGCAGCAGCAGGATGGTAGGATGGTAGGGATGTCACTGTAAAATAAGTCTGCGTCCCCAGGCTTTGTTACATAGTCACCTGGGGGCATTTGCCTGGAAATGCAGAAGAATGCTTTTAAACAGCGAGCAACAGGAATTACAAGAAAAATCCACTTTGACATATCCTAAAAGTTATTCATTACTAATTTCTGATGTTGGACAAATTCCTTTTGTTCTTACTTTAAGGATTTACTTTTTTGATGAAACCTCTTCAACCTGCTGTGCACAAAATTCACTTCCATTTTGTCATTTTCCAGAAAGACTTTCCACAACTCACTGAAAACAGATGTTCAGTCGTTGCATTGAGCTGTGAGCACTCAGCATGCGACATATGTTGTGGCTGTATTGCATTAACATCTATTGAACCTGATGTATTTCTCCCACTACGGTTGAACAGCAGTGCCATCAGTATAATGATATATCTCAGTGGTGGGAAGTCCTATGTACATTTACTCAAGTGCTTTAAAAGATGAAGAAGGAAGACGTCTTTCGCAATCAAACACTTACAAATGTTAACTCTAGACTTTGTTTTATGCAAAAATTAAAACCACTGTGGCAAAAAAATAAATACATGAAAAACATTATTGAGGGTTTTTGTTTGTGTGTGCTAAAAAGAAATAATTGAGAGAAAACAAACCCTCAAAACATAGCACATAACACACCATAGCTCTGTCCTGTAAAATCAGCCTGAATGCAACACATTGAAAACAGTTAAACTGAGCAAACCGGCAAAATCTTCGGTGAACCCCAGACTCAACATAGCGTCTTTGCTTGTAGCTCCTGTGGAGACACGTACAAATATCATCAGTCCAGCAATAATAGAACTTGTGTAAAATGTATTGCATAACATAAAGCAGTGATTCCCAGCATTGCTGACTTGTGACCCTTAAAATGAAGCAATAATTTCTTAGGTGGTTGCATGTTTATTATTTTTAGAAGCTCTCAAGGTCAAAAACTATGGACTAAGTCACACAAATAAAAAAAAGAGGAAAGTCTGAAAAAATAAACATAATTCTGTGTAGAAGAAACAAGCATTTTCATGAGTCACAACCCCTCAGACTTCTCCCAGCAGCCCCTGGTGGGGGGGCGACCACCGCTGATATGAAACATAGCACGTGCAGGCTGCAGGGACACTCACTTGTAACACCAGGCTGTAACAGCCAGTATGAGGGCGAGGAAGAGGATGGAGCCTACGATGGCCCCGACGATGATGTTGGTACTGGTGATACCTGAGACAGAGGAAGAGAGGAGAGTGGGGAGCCGAATGTGTGTTAATTGGACGTATGTCTCTTGTTTCCTGGGTCATGTGGACACAAGGGGATACACAAAAACAACAAAACACTGCAGCAGAACACAAAAACACAGTACATTTAGCAGGAAAAGTGTAAAAGGAGAACAAGGGGGACAAAACTGAGAACAACCAAACTGCTGTCACCCCTCAGCACGACTCTGTGCAGTAGGTTCCCATTCAGGAAAACATTAAAAAAGCTTATTTTCTAAATCAATAATAGTCAGAATTAACTGACCGAGGTGAGCTGACGGTGGGGTGAGAGAGGAGGAGGACCAGGAAATGACATCAAAGACAGGACAAACACAATGAAAAGGAACTCAAATCTGACCTCAAGTCACTCCGTCAAAGACATCAGCCTGTCGACAAAGAATGAGTGTGAAAATAATGACAAACAAAAAGAACGACATGCATGGTTCAGTGAATACAAATGCAGCTGGTTTTAATGAGCAGACATGAACCAAACGCAAGAATGCAACAAAAAAGCATAAAATAAGCTTGAAATATTCAACACAACAATTGTGAATGAGAGGGATTTTAAAAGAGGAACTGAAAGAGGTGAAGTGGGGTGAAGAGGTGAGAGGTACAGCTGTGGAAAGCAGAGAAGAATGAATGAAGAAGACAGGTGCAGGAAATGTGAGATGAAGAGAGGTGTGGACAGGGGCAACGAACAGTGAGAGCGTTAAACATGTCTACCTGAAACTGAGGCAGTGGGTCCCACCACAAGATAACTGAGAGGAGACGTGGAGTTACAGTCCTCTCCTGCCCAGCCCAGGTAACACACACACTTCAGCTCATTACTGCACACCTACAGCAAGAAGAAGAAGAGCAGGGAAAAAACACTGTCCCATAACTGCGAGGTCTTTCGATTTTTAAAATTTGATCTGAAACTTGGACACCTGCTGTACATGTGCATTATAGCACAGATTAGCCTGATATCAGTTTATGACGATACTCAAAAATAATCAGAAATAAAAACACGTTATCTGAGCATAGTTGCTTATTTAATTAGTAACATTATTGTTAGCAAGCTCAGTCAAGCAAATTAGATGTTACATTATTTCCCAACCTGAACAAATTATTCTTTCTCAACCTTACGGTCAGGACCTCTTCTGGAGCTTTTTGATATGCCTACTTCTCAGACAGACATAATGGCCATATAACTTAATTAAAGAACCATATAAACCATTTCGATACTCTGAATAATTAACACTTTTGGGACCAACAAAAAGGGTTATTAAACCTTGTCAGGATTTAATTGACAAGGTTATTGAATTATTGAAAATTACAGTTTTCCTAAGTTGTATCTCAAGTTTAAATTCACGTGTGGCCCAAGATAGATATCGTGTGACAGAATAGTCACTATAAGGAATTACAGTAACCTCTTTAATAACAGGGAGGACAGACATGGGAACACTGACACTCTGATATCATGGTAATACCAAGTTTATATACCAGCAAGCCAATATAACATTGATCTAGCCGTTATAAAAGCTTCAGCTGAGTGTCTGTGTGTGTGTGTGTGTGTGTGTGTGTGTGTGTGTGTGTGTGTGTGTGTGTGTGTGTGTGTGTGTGTGT
>JAPZEA010000002.1:14646089-14656125 GCA_029783685.1 Heniochus monoceros | reverse complement strand
ATACAATTTATACATTTTTGACCAAACCCGGCCCGACCCGTCGGGACCTGTCGGGACCCTCGGGCTCGGATCGGGTAGCCACACTCTACTACCAATGAACACATTTCCACAATTGCATGTTATATACTGTCATATCCCCCAACCCTCATCATGTCATAATTATCTGATCGTAAGTGCTTCAGATTTATTCAATTATGATTAGGCTGTGCAGTTAATGCAAGTGTTTTGTGGTAATGTCTCAACCATTCAATAGAAATTGAATCTGAGTGGCTGGTTAGGTAATGTGGCCTCTGCCTCAGGGACACTTGCCAACTGTCAGTGCCCTAGTTGAGCATCCATTGGGTCAGTTTGGTTGGATCGATTCCATCCCAGTCTAGTCAGTTCAGCTGTAGCCTGTTTGATTCAGCCGATTCTAATTTTAGTCACGCATCAATAGCCTGTCATTGTTTCACCTGGCCTAACCCAACTGGTTTTTCATGATCAGAAAGAAGATCACCTCCATCTCTTCCCATTTGCTGTTGCTATCTGTTACATTGAGCCAAAGAATTATGAGTAGAAAAAAACACCTTTTGTAAAGAAGTTATTTTTGCACAGAAAATTACAATACTTCTGCCAGAGGCAGTCAGCTGGCAGTGACCAGAGGTGATCTTTCAGTCTTGTGAATGGCTCAATTATCATGTAATTTGTTGAACTGAGGGTCTCAACTGTATATAGGTGAACAAGGGGTCTAGACTCTGTTCGCAGGAGCTGTACGCTGAACAATAATATTAATGTTAACCATGTCGAAGTCTAAGTTCTCTAATGGTCTTAATAAGGATGAGCTGTTTTACTAAGAATCGTGGCACAGTGCAGCAGGAAACCCTCAAAGCTGGCATTTATCTGCAGGCATAAATCCAAAAGGCTCAATAACAGCACACGTTAAATCAAGTATATAAAATATTTAAGGTGGTAATTATCATCATGGCAACCTTCAGTACTGCAGACCTGACTGCTGCTCTAGTGTTTGTAGTCCTGTGAGTGTGGCTTGGCTGGGCTGAGCTGATTTGAGCTGGACCAGTCTGGGATGACTGGGTTGAACCAGTCTGGTTTCTGCTGCCCGAGTTATGCTGTCTGTGCAGGGTTTTTGTTCCAGCCTTACAGGCACCCACTGTAATTAACTCCCCTGGATCACTCTGCATGCTCACTCACTCAGACAAAAAGTGATGGAGGGAGAGATGGAGGGAGGGAGGGAGAGGAAGGGAGAGGGAGGGTGACAGGCAGACACATACAGTGGCATATGTTGACACAGACGGACAGAGAGCAACAGCTTGAACACAGAAACGTAATACATGTACAAGTCACGGACATATATCCTCTTAGGGTGATGGATGTCAAAATTAGGACTGAAGGTGCAGTAAAGGAGACATATAGCTCTGCCCTTTTAGGCGTGGAATTTCCAGGGAAAGGCAGAAGAAAGAAGAGAGATGGTGTCTGCACTGTGAACTTTAATTACACAGTCTTTCAAGCTGCATTTGGACAGCTAATCCCCTGGCTTCCCTCTCTTTGTGGACACAGGAGGAGAGGAGCTAGGTGCTCCCAGGCTGTGGTCTCAGAGGACAGTGGCAATGGCATCAAATGGTGCTCTAGCAAATCATGTACAGGCTGTTTATACTCCAATCCCATTCAGTGCCTTCAAACTGGGAGCGTTGCACAGACTGTCAACAGTCCAACATGATACATGGACAGAATGTCCTCTGTGCCTGTTGTTTGGTTACTGAGGCCTGTGCTTATAATTGGAAATTACTATTGTTTAAATTGTGAAATCACAAGAGCGTGAAGAATTGAATCATCTTATTAAACCTAAGTTGTTTGTCTTGTACCATCTTTGCATCCAACACCAGCAGGACACATTAATGCTTACATCAAGTCGATAATTATTAACACAGAGAGCTGATATCTAATCATTATTATTCTAATTACTATCATCCATCTAATGCCACCATAGGCAGTCTAAAAGATAGACATAGCCACCTTGACGTCACCACTGGACTGTCGCTTTGAAGCCTCAAATTTAGCATCTTTTTTTTTGGAACCAGAAGTGACCATATTTGGATGAGAGGGTGGGGCCGGCGCTACTTTCCTGATTGGATCTGACTGAACACCTGATGACATGCCATGGTAGCGACTTGTAAAATCACAAGATAGGCACTAAAGCATACCCTAGTTTATCACCTATTTTTCTCTAAATGGAAACATAATTGACAAAATGAACATCATGCTGTATTGACGAAGAACTGAAGCTAGCGATCTGGATGGGAAACTCGTAATGAAAATGTTTACTCAGGTAATAAATAAAGTGAGTAGTAGGGCAATTTTCTCATAAGCTTACACGCAACTGCACTTCTTTTTGCAACCACTGGAGTCGCCCCCTATTGGGAATCAGAAAGAATGCATGCACTTCCACATTGGCTTCACTTTTCAGACCCGGAAGCTATGTCCACTATTTATCATATCGTCAGTGAACGCTGCTTTGCATTGAAACTGTGTATACACTTTGCTCAGGTGGAGTAAATAGGGGAGATCATGTGACCTGAGTGCCTAGAATGTTGCACTGAATGTGGCACTGGATCCATCTATAGGCGTGTGACCAGGCCACTGTGTACTGTCTGTGTGTATGTGTCTCTGCATGCGGTAAGTTAGCGTTAGCTACATGACTGCTCTCTGGGAGGGATGCCATGGTAATCCTCTGTTTGGCTCGCTGTCCCCCCGTCTCTCTCTCTCCGACTCACCATCACCTCCTGTGTGTCCCTCTCCATTCTCACACTCTGCCTTTTCCCCTTCTACTTGCTGTTGCTCTGTGTGTCAGGATCTCAGTTTGTTTTTCTCTGAAAGGCTGTCTGCCTATCTGTTTAAAATCTTGTTAGACTGTAAAATATGCAGTGTTTCTAATTGTCTCAGTAATTTCTGACTGATGTAGCCAATAATGTCCTCATGCTTACAGACACATAAACACTTTTTGTCCCTGAGATTTCCTTTGACCCAATGCATTTGTGGAGACAAACTTGGATATCACAGATTCAGTATGACTGTGCAAATCAGTATCAGTCTGTCTTTTCATTTTCAGAAATGCTTTACCAGTTTGGATTTGTTCACACTCCTGAGCCAAGGCAAAATACAGGGTGGCGTCATGAAAGAATGCTGTCTGCTGGCAAGACATATTAATTATAACGTTATTATTCAAGGTGAAACACGCCACACTTGTAAGCTTTGCAGGTCTATTGAAAAAAAGACTACATCAAGTATTGACGTATGACTGAACAGAAGCTGTGGCAGTATGATACACCAAGCAGCAGAGCCCACCTGCTGGTGTGAAACTGATTCACTTGGTGTTAGAATAAAACCAGAAAAGGTGATGGGCCATGCCTGCTGCTTGTTAGTCCAACAGACAGAGCCTGATCTCAAGGATTAGTCAAGGCTCTTGTTTTGGAATTAGCTCCAAACCAAACACATGACTGACTTTTCTCACACAAAGCCAGCAGTCAAATCAGATGGCTTACCATAACACTGCTCTCTATTGTGGGGCCAAGAGTCAGAGAGATGCATTTCTTCTCTCCTCCACAAGTCAGTCTCCCACCACATGGTGAATTCACACCATGTAACAATGTTTCCCATTACTTCTCAGCATGTCTACAATATGTAAAGCCTTTGACAGTGCTCTGGTGTTAGACATTTATCAAATTTCATTATCTTCCTCCCACTGCCATGTCAATGCATGACAAAGAGTTTCTTACAGTGATGTTTGCCGCTGTTACATCTACATTTGCTCCAGTGTTCCTATTTGCTCTGTGCTCAGAAAATGCATCCCATTCTGAGCTTCTCTTTAACTTGACTATTTCCATTTCATACCTCATTACATTACACAATAGACAAGAGTGGGCCGTGACGCGCTGTGCCCTGGCGCATGTTAAACTAGCCTAATTAGCAACAAAATGTTGACCATATACTTTATAACAAGAACACAAACTTCTGAAATAAACAGCAGTTTCCATAAAGTAACAAGGCAGAGTGAACATGCACCTTCTAGACCTTTCAAGACATTTCTTCTCAAGAGCTGAGAGGAGTCCCTTGCCTGATTTAAAACACTACACCTCAAACATACAGTGTCATTAATGCAATCCATTTCCCTTAAGTCATGAATGAATGAGTCTCATTCAGGCTAATGCTGTTTCTGATAGGATACCCTATCACAACAATAAGAAGCACTGACAGCCCATGATTCTATTATTTATAACAGCCCTAGAAAAGGCAAAGCCTCCGCTTTCACTTTGTGCTGTCACTCAACTACAAGCGATGCTCCTCCTTTTCACCCCGGTCTCCACTGAACTGCAGTCTCGCAGCATGAATAGCAAGCAGACAACGTGCTGAGATTTCCAGATTTCAGGAGGCTGAGCTCCTGGGACAAATCTAATACCATTCACTTCAAAAGAACAACAGTGGGCTTAAAGCGCTCCAGAGCACACTAATTGGAAATATTATTTGTTGATATAAAGTATTTCCTTTTACTTCTCTGGGTTGTGTACACATTCTGGATTTTTCAAGTGCATTGTTTATTTGGGGTTTATTTTATCTTGCAGCTAATTGTGGCAGGTAATGCAGAAATTCTAATTATGGTTGAATATTTTTTCATCATGGTGTGAAAAGAAAGAAAAGCAGTTCATCTTACCTGAAGTTCACACCAAGCCACCTCCACCCAAGTCTCCGTGTCCAGGCCTTTATACACCGTCTTGAAGGCTCCTCTGCCCAGTTCAATGTCAAACTTGAGGAACCTGCCTCCAGGAGAGGTGGCCACAGCCTTCATCTCCGCCTCCTCCTCCTGCTCACGGTCCCTCTCCTTTCCCCTCTGGGTGGGTGTGGAGGAAGGAGCATCCTTGCCAGCTTCCTGGCTGGAGCTGGGACAGGATGGGTCATGGCCCAGGGCAGCACAGGATGAAGCAACCCCTTGCTGCTGGGCACTGCTGGTGAAGACTGAGTCTGAGGAGCGCAGCTCCAGGTGTGGGGCACTGTGGGGCGCCTCTGGGGGCACCGCCACCTCATCGTCCTCCTCGCAAATCTCCACACTCTTCCTGAAGAAGCGCTTCTCCCTCCTCAGTCGTTTCTGGCCAGTGTCGACTGGTAAGGAGGGCGTGGAGAATGAAATGGGCCTGACTGGGTTCTCCTCACCCGCCTGGCTGGCTTCCCCTCCTCCTCCTCCTCGGGTTCCCCCATCCTCTGCTCCTGTTGCTCTCCTCTCCTGAGTCTGGGAGGAGGGGAAGTCCGAGGGGGTGCTGTGTGTCCTCTCCCTCTGTGGGTCAGCCCTGCCCTCCCGCTCCGTGTCCTCCTCCCTCTGTCCATCAGGTTTCTCCGAGGAGTCCTCGGTGCCTGTGGGCTCTCCTGGGTCAGTAGCCATGGGAAATGGCCTTTCCCGCTCCTCCCAGACCTCCTCCTCCTCCTCCTCCAAACCTTTGCTCCTCCGTCAGTCCCCGTCTCTCTCTCTTTCTGTGGTCACCCACTCACCCCTTCTAGTCTGTCAGGCTGTGCTTCCAGTGCGGCAGGTGACTGAAGGCCGTCCTTGATCAAACCCTCTCCCAGTTTTCTTCCGCTCTCTGTCTCCCTGTCTCCTTTTATTCACAGTAACACAGGAGGGTGAGACCTCAGCTGTTAGAGAACAGTTTCTGTCCTCACTTTCCTCCTCACCATTTCCTACATTTTCTTTAGAGCCCACTGAGGTGCAGTACTAATCAAAGAAAACCACACGTCTCCCAGCTCTTACAAACACACACTAAACCAGGAGATTTTTCAAGCCTGCTGGGAAAGCTGCAGTGTTTTTCTTTCAAACTCTTGTGTGAATATCTTCAAGTAAACCCTGCAAGACAAAAACAAAACAATGCATTAATATTCAGACAGTTAGGGGAAAGAATTATAGTCATGGTGTTATTATGGTACCATATTTAACTCTCTTAAGAAGAATACAGGTGGCATACTGTTTGTATTTAATGAGATACATTACAATAGGAATGTCAGAGGGTACCCAATAATTTACAGCAGGGGTGCCAAAACTTCCTCCTTTGTAGGGCCAAAACTGAAAGCTAATGGTGGGCTATGGGGCAAAAGCGAACATCTATTGCATTGTATTGTTAAGATGCAAAATGGTACTAGGACTCCTGCACAAATTGTCGCTGCCTGCTGTGCTCAGATTATGAAAAATAATGAATAATTTGGGATCCTATGCATATTCAAATATCATTTTCTACCTCATTAAAATACATAAATAAACAAAACAGCATAAACAACTATTCATATCATTTTTTTAAATTAATTTTTAACTGGTCAACCATGATTTAGAGGGACAAAACGGACCAACATCAAATGAGATGGGTTCTGTATTCGGATTGGAATTTGTTACATCTGGTATTAAAATTGGATCTGTAACCCATTAAAATGGGCTCTGTATCCGGATGACAAACAATCCGATCCTGCCTTTGCGTTTACACTTGGTATTTTTATGCATTCTTGTTATCCTCATTGAGATTGGATCTCTGCCCTCAAGAGCAAAACCTGCATGTAAGTAATTTCTGTTGGCAGCAAATCAGCATCAGACACACAAATCACAGTTTTGTGAGTTTTGGAGTTGGGGGAAACTTAATAAACTTTGTGAAACATTGCCTATGAAAAGTTCTTAATTATTTGGCCCCTCTTGTAAGTTTGGTAAATTTAATACATTAAGTTATTCCTTTCTTTGTATAAAACATATTGTGCCACTTTGTTGTGTGGTTTGTTGCAGTACTGATGTGTAAGCTACTCTGTGACTACATAAATTATATTCCTTCTTAACAGCAGATCAGCTGCACAGATGATTGCAATGTGTCACACACAGTTATTTCTTACTGAATATTAATTTCTCACCTCCAATGCTTTGATTTTTCAAACAGTTCTGCTGAATAACGGATGTTTTGGTGCTTTCATGGCAAAGAATAGACGCATACTCAGTAATTAGAAGTATAGATGAAGACTTCTCTTTCAGCCTTCTCGCCTGCTCGCCCTCTAAATTTGAACAGCAACCTGTATTTTATTAGAAAGAATATATTTTATTTTGTTCTGTTGTGTATGGATGGCAGCACATTGTACAGACTGCGTTTATGCCTACCTGAACACAAGAGATCTGAACACAACACGAACTAGACTATTTCCTGATGAGGTCAGGCAGATCTGATCACATCAAGACACATTTACACCTTCCACTGACACATGTTTTTCCTTATAACATGTCTGGTTACAGATCACATGCTAACACCAGGTGTAAATGGGTCAAAGAAACACCGTCACAGAAAATCCTTATAGTTGCACTTTGTGAGTGTTCTGAAATGTTAAGAAATCTCAAGAGAACAGAGTGGAATGAGGCAGCGATTGAGGCCTCGAGCACATTATGCTGATTTCCCTCCAAACTTTCCAGATTTGAAGCTGTGAGTTATTAAAGGCAAACATTCGAGCTGGACAGTTGTTTTCATTCTCTCTTCAGCTTCTGATGAGCTGCACAAACCCTGGTTAATGTGATTTCACTGACAGGTTGAAGCTTTTGGTTGTTTCTTCAAGGGCCCAAAGCAAATCAAGGAAATTCTCTGAGACTGGTTAAACCAGCTTGACACGCACATTTTGTTTGGACAACTTGGATTATTTCATTGTAATTTTTTTTATCTTTCAAATTTAAATAGAAAATACTTTGCCTGCAGTTCCCCTCCAGAATGACACATTTAAGCAATGTAAGAAAAATAAACCAGGAAACCAATTCACTTTCTCCTTTTTACCTTTCAGAAATTAGCCACTGTGAGATGTTTCCAAGAAGTGCAAAAACCTACAACATACTTAGATGAAGATTTAGTCATGTACTGCACCTGTCGGGGTAATTGGACTCGAATTCATAGAGTTTGCGAGTCCAGTATCGAGCCTCTCTGTCATCGTGTTCAGAGACTCTGCTTTGACTCAGCTCTCCGGGTTGATCTGGCACTCGATCACAGTGCATTCGTCCCCTGGAAAACAACCATTATCAATAAAACAAACAGAAATACACAGTAACAGCTCTCTAAACTGAGAGCTACATTGTAAAACATAGTCCAAAATTAGCTTAGGTGTGTTCAGGTGTATCTGAATAAACTGGGGCTGTTCCTACCTCACACTCTCAGTACCGGACAAGTGTTTGTGGTTGGACATTTGGACCTCCCAGCCTCGCATTTTCCACATCTCCATCTCCTCCTGGATCTGCAGTGTGTCAGCAAGCGTAAGTAACTTAAAGACTGTCCAGACACACACACACTCTCAATCTCATGCACACATTTTAAATGCTTTGAATGAACCAAAATCTTGCATGTATACAGGATTCATATATTTACAGAGGTTATATATGTTCCTCAAGACTTGCGGGTAACGAAAAAAAACACCTACAAATTAGTTTGTGAAGCATTCAGTTTGTGAATCTGCCCAAAGCTGCCGAATGTCAGCTCAATATTCGTAACCAGGGCCTGAAAGTGGATCAGTCTATTAGAAAAACCTATATCCATGTGATGGTCAAAAAACAACTGCTATTTTCATAATTAAAATAGACATAATTTAAGTGTAGTTTACGCATAAATGCTAAGCTGTACCTAGTCCTCGCCTCTTAAATGCAAGCATCTGTTGCATTTCTTTATCTTATCAATCTCATCTTTATCTTACATTTATATTCACTTCTGACATTTTATAGAACAATTAATGAGAACATGTTCATCATATTACTCAGCAATGAAAATAACGGTTGCAGCTCTACGACTGATTTTATGTGTTGAGCAGAATCAGGGTTTTCAGGGTATCATAAAGGAAGGTTATACTTGTGTTATAGTGTCCTCCTGTTTCCCAAAATAGACTACACTCAGTTGCTAGTTTACATGATAAACTGCCCTTTTTTCTATATCAGTGAGGGTAGGCAGAATACATGAAACAACAGCACCAGATATCTACAACAAAAAAAAATGAACATTATAACGGTCATGAAGACAGGATTTATTGCAGGATTACGGTGTTGGGCTACATTACTTCTGGCTAGGTGTACTTAATAAACTGGCCACTGAGTGTGTTTCCCGATTTGCCAGGCAAACACGTGAACCACAACGCACCTTGTTGTGGGCATCTGTGTGGCGGATTACATTCCTCAGCAACGTCTTCCCCAGCGGCTGCTTGGCCATGATGGCACCTGATATGAGACAAATGTAAGTCACCGACAGACAAAACCGATCGTTGGTAAATAAACGGAAAGATGAGAAGAGTGATAAGTGCAAATACACGATAGCTGTAATAACATGAACACTCAACATCACCTGTTAGCCTATCTCGCTAGCTAACACTGTTGGATATTCATATACAGGAATATGATTCAAGAACAAGAATAACCTGTTTCAGAACTACTCCTTACAGGTTGTTAAAATAGATGATAAACTACTAGTACTACACCTTCACCGTCATTTGGTAAATGTGTACAAACTGTACCTTTATAATACGAGTAGCATTCAAGAGGGACAAAACACGGCTCATAGGCTTTACCGGCACTTCCGGTTTACTGATACACGTATCGTTGTCGCGCATTCTACGTCGATGGCAAAACTGAATTGTGATTGGTCAAATCGTCCGTCAATCATCGTGGTAGCAGCTGTGATACGTTCAAGGGTGTATGTATTAAACTCTGCACCTTTTTGACTGCAAAATCACTACCACCGTTTCATTTATACAACAAGTAACATTTGATAGTAAAATAGGATAATCTGACTTTTGCAATTGATATTTCTTAAACTCTGGTAAAAACGACAAGAAAATACAGCCAATAAGCAACACTGAATCAAATGGCTGTCAGTAATGTGAAATTGATGCTAGTGCTGATGGGCCCAATGACACTAGTGCATTGTTTAGGTTAGCTGGGCCAACAAACCAAAACAATAAACGAGTGACTGATGAAGGAAGTCAGATTATACTATTTTACTATCAAATGTTACTTGTT
>JAPZEA010000002.1:14399948-14413243 GCA_029783685.1 Heniochus monoceros | reverse complement strand
CCGATCTAACAAAGTGTTCACACACATCACATTTTTAACGTTGTCTGTCTTCCAGAAATGTCTGACCTTGAGTAGATGAATATGGAGGCCATCTCTGTAGTAAACAAAGCGAGTTATAAGTCAGTTGAAGAGAGAGACTGGACGTGAGTTGGCAGCCATGTTGGAGAAGAAACCTCATCTCTCTACGCAGTTTCCAAAGCGAAACCCCTCAAGGGAGTGACATGGAGTGACTGTTGGATGCAGACATGCACAGAGACATCCATAGCGACATACAGTGCTGTGCTTTGCTGTTCTGTTCTGCATGGACAATTCTGTTCAAATGAAAACGTTTTTATTCATTGACTTCAATGACTGTAATGGGATGTGCTGATGTCTTACACCTTCTCTTTCTGTCTTTTTTTTTTTTTTTTTCGATGTTAGGTTATGTATTGAACATTGTGATTTCTAATGAAAAAAATAACTCAAAATGCCTATTTTCCAAAAAAGTAGATTTTTTTAACAACAGATTTTCCCCTTTAATGTTTGTATTGTAAATTGCACTTATTTTGTTTGTTAATTTAAAGAGCAGGACTGCTGCTTGAAATGGGTTTTCCAATGTTTGCCAACATCTGCAAATATTTAACAATAATTTCATTTTTTTAAACATTTCAGCATTTAAAATAAACAGATATGCTTGTGCAATTTACAGCTTGTGTTGAGATTATGGTATTAGAGTGGTACAATCTTTGCATATAGTCATATTTTCGCAAAGGTGAGTTTGTTTCTCTATGCCAGTGTACAAAACATTGCACATTATAACAGGTACAAATATTTTCTTCCAGAAGTGAAATCATATGTAGTCTACCAAGTGTTTCCTAAATAGTTGAAATAACACAGGTTATAAATGTTTGTCAATTACATACACTAGAACTATGCTTTGGAGGCTTGTGTGTTTGATTCAGCACATGTTGAACACTTGCATTTGTCTTATGCTGTGGTAGTTTTGGTTCACATTTCTAATAAATTCTTTCAGACCATTGAATACCAGGCCTAGTATTGAAGCATCACTTTTTCAACTTCCAAAAAGTTCAACTCATCCATGAAGTTTAGAGATGGTATACACTGAGGAAGGGATTATTATTCATTATTGTTGTGGCGATGTGGTGGGGGAAGTGCTAATGTTTTACTGAAGTTATTTTATACACGGCTGGGTAGCTTGTGAATTGTCCCCTGGGAAACAATAAAATCTTAATTTACAATAATACAATGTAATTTGTTGATTATATTTGGTATTCTTAATCTGAATCTACAAGTAACTACAAACTAAAGCTATTCATTCATTCATTTTCCATACCCGCTTATTCCATGAGGGTAGCGGGGGGGCTGGAGCCTATCCCAGCTGGCATTGGGCGAGAGGCTTATTGCTATGCAATTGTGCTTAAGTAAAAGTACTTGAGTAAATGTACATTGTTACTTCCCACCACAGGATCGCAGTTTCTAACATATTTGCAAAATAGGTTCATATTTCTCTAAGTTTGTCATAAAAACAGCACTGACATGCCCGTACGCACACTGAAATAATTATTGATCACTAATTGTTCATTCTGGCCACAAAGAGATCCCCTCCTAAACATGTCCAGTTTATATGTATAATATGAGACTTCAACAGACAAATCAAGTGGTTATCTTCCAAAGTTACAGTCTTTTTAGAATAAAATTCCCTCTCTGTGTTATCCTGCTGAGCTGCAGCACAGCGCCAGAAACCCAAAGAGTGAATTTCACATTAAAAATACAGTAACTTTACATAATACCCACTTGATCAGCTCTGGTTGTGGGATGGAGTTTCTTCACAGCCAGTATGGAAAGGAGAAACAATTACAGTGACTAATAGCTCTTTCAATTTCATTTACTAGCTTGTGAGCTTTGTATAAAGACAGACTTGTATCCTTTAACGAATTCCTATGAAAATGTGAGATGTCATTATGAAACCGCTGTGTAGTGCTGATGTTTCAGAGCGCTCTACTCTCACTTCTCTCTGACATTACAGGGCATTTCAGGGGCTTCCCACCTCCTCTGGACTTTTATACTGAGTGCAAAAAGAGAAATGGAAGCCTGAAATTCCTTTACGTTGTTTCCATTGTAAATGATTAGTGACCTTGCTGTGCGTGTTCTGCCATACAGGTTTTCACCACTGTGTGGTGAATGCAGACCAGAGCTTCTACTCCAGTGTGAGATGTTTAGTGGGCTGCATGTTATTATGTATGTGTCAGCAGTCTGGACCCAGGGAACAGGAAAATACAATGCAAGCACCTTTTCAACACCCTCCCCTGTAAAACTAAACTGTGGGCTTAAACCCACAAAAGGTGGCTTACCACTGATGGAGGGAGTCATGAGAAGGACATAATACTCATCACAATAGAGGTGCACCAACTGGCAAACTAATAAACTGTCAGAATCAAGACAGGATCAACACTATTTTTAGCAAAAAAGTTTTTTTTCTCCCAGCAACAGCCCCCACTGTTCATCATGTGATGGCGGTAGATTGTGCGCACCATGTTTTTCATGTTGTTTTGAAGGTCAGGTGAAAAAACACGCAAACGTCACACTGAATATTTGAAAAAAACAGAAAGCTTCCAAAGCGACTGATGTTTTTAGACATGAAAATTATATATTATTATTATATTTGTTTATTCTTCTGATGCCATTACAGCACAGTTCTCTGGAGTGTGAGCGCAAAGGCCAAAAAATATATATATAGCCACTCTGGCCCGTGAAAAAGAGCACTCACAGATTCAACAGTGACGGTAAGACAAACAGATCATAGAAAGCAGCAGAAACTGTTACTGCCAGCGTTTTGTTTCCATGCATGAAAGGAGAAAAGCATTGAGCTCAGCATAATCCTTTCATAGGGCTGCGGCCATCCCTCTGGCTGCCCTGGTCAGCATGATGCTCCAGTGCAGAAGCTCAATGCCAGGCCTGCTCGCCCCTCTTCCTCTCCAACCGTGGATTTTCCACCGCTTTATCCGACCTGAGCCTCCAAACCCGCCCAGCACACACACACAATGTAAAACTGTGCCTAATCAGTTCTGCTGCCACAAACCTAATTTGTACCAATCCAGAGCACAAGTGGAGAAATTGAGAAATTGCTCGTGCTTTGGTGATCACAGCCTTGATTGGAGTGAATGCGAACTGTTGATTGTACACTACAGAGGAGACAGTGAAAGCAAAATCATGGGAAATGAGAGGAAGGTGGACGTTGCAATGAAATGAATTCTGGGCTTGTAAAAAACATCTAAATGACTGGAAACCAAGCAAAACTCCCACAGCGCTGCACTTGTAGCAGCTCGCAGGTTCTTCCCACCACATGCCCACTGCTTTTCTATTTTCAGGTTTGAAGGTCAGTGCAGCTTCTCACTGGGGCTTTTCAGTCACTGGTGTAATGAATGGGATCTTCTACCACTTTGTATTAGTGCCTCAACCAGGCTGTTGGTGGTACTCAGGCACTAGCTCTCCACATCCAAATATAAAATGACCCAAAACATTACTCTCAACTGCCTGCTTCTCAGCTGCAAGAGACACAATGTCCAAAACACCCCTTGAACTGACTAGCTGCAGTATTATGAGGGCTTTTCTACATAAATAAGTAATTATCAAGGCCTGCACCTATTAAACTTGTAACCCATTAGCCCAGATTCAGGGCTCCTACAGACAGAGTGAGGTCGAGGCAGGAGAAGGGTTAAATGATTTTGTTTTGATTTGTAGTATTGTGCGCTGGCCCCTCCCCTGGGCTCCGCAGGGCTGCTGTGGCCCTGGGGTGTTATAAAAAGGCCTCCGAGCTCCCCCTGCTCTGGTAAAGAGGCTGAATGTCTGCAGGACATGCTTAACGTTTGTCTATCCATGTTCTTCTACTAACAACCAGCGGGGTTGGCACATAGATGCACAGAGACTGGCGTATTGCTCCACTCAGGAGCTCTCTATGACAGAAATCAGACTTCAGAGGACAGAGCAGCAGATTGTTCACAGTTGCATGAGAGTTTCATGTTGAGCGGTTTACGTGTTGTTGCATTTAGCTTTAGAGAGGCAGTCTCTGTTTGAGGGCAAATTTTATTTTTTCTGTGTGGGTTTTTTTTTTTTTTTTTCGGTCTCAAACAGTCATTGTGGAGAAACAGCATCTCCTTTTAGTTAATTAGTTAGTTTTTCTGTTGACTTTTCATCCCTCCATTTCTTAGAGGTTGCTTTTTTGACCTTTTTGCCACCATGTGGGAGTTCAGGTCCATGTCTTTCTGGCGGGCGGTGTTTGCCGAGTTCTATGGCACCATGTTCTTTGTATTCTTTGGGCTGGGGGCAGCCCTCCGCTGGACCACTGGGTCCCATAATGTTCTCCATGTTGCCTTTTGCTTTGGGCTGGCGGCTGCCACCCTCATCCAGTCCATCGGCCACATCAGTGGAGGACACATCAACCCAGCTGTTACCTTCGCCTACCTGATTGGGTCCCAGATGTCCCTGTTCCGTGCTTTCTTCTACATCATGGCCCAGTGTCTCGGAGCTCTGGCTGGTGCTGCCGTGCTCTACGGGGTCACGCCCAGCAACATGAGGGGAAACCTAGCACTCAACACGGTAAGATTACCTGCCAGTCACTGGAACACTGCATCCATTACTACAAGTAAGCAGACAGGCTCTGACTCCTGTATTACAAATGCTACATTACATTTGGCACATGCACTGACAGTTTAACATTAAGATAATGCACAATAAATTACATTATGAACAAGGAAAGTATTGCATGTACGCAAAACATTGGCAGTTCTGTCTTGAAAAGCAATATAAGTCTAAAACCTGACATTCTAACAGGTTATTCAAAGAAAGAAAATCACAATGTGCATGTATGTATTTAAAAAATATGCATTGTAAATATGCAACATTTTAACTGTAACAGAGTTTAAAACCATGCTACTTTATGCACTCTCACCATTAATTTCATCACCCTTTCTTCCCCCCTCTCGTCTTTCAGCTGCAACCAGGCATCAGCCTGGGCATGGCCACCACCATGGAGGTCTTCCTCACCCTGCAGTTGGTCGTCTGCATCTTTGCTGTGACTGATGAGAGGCGCAACGGACGCCTGGGCTCTGCTGCCCTGGCCATCGGCTTCTCCGTGCTCATGGGGCATCTTCTCGGGGTGAGAACCAACCAGGGGGATGTAGAAATTTGAAACAGCTCACAGGGTTCATACAAGGATCATGTCACACTTCTGCAGTGTTAACCCTGAACTACCCTCTCTGTCTTCGATGCAGATGTACTACACTGGAGCAGGCATGAACCCAGCCAGGTCCTTCGCCCCTGCTGTCCTGGTCAGGAATTTTGTCAACCACTGGGTAAGCTGATCATATCTGTAAATCCTTTCACCCTGCAAACTCTCATAAATCTTCAAACTCACTAACACATTCCGATCTTTGTCTTTTCTGCTAATGACAGGTGTACTGGGTGGGACCCATGATTGGCGGTGCCATGGGCGCTCTGCTGTATGACTTCATGCTGTTCCCTCGTATGCGCGGCCTCTCCGAGAGGCTCGCCACGCTGAAGGGCACCCGGCCCCCAGAGGCTGAGGGCCAGCAGGAGACCAGGGGAGAGCCCATCGAGCTCAAGACACAGGCCCTATAAGCCTGGAGAAGAAGATTGGCTTTCTGACCCCCGATTCCTCACCCCCACCCTACCCCCCCCAATCTGCACCCTCAGCTCCCGGTCCATCCTCAGCCCACTCAGCATCTCTGCACACATACCTCCTCCCCGCCTCCACACATGCTAACACAGATCGCAAACACCTTTGTTATCCTTGTTCTGCATCCAGAACCGGACCTACTGAATTACAGTGAAGGGGCACCCACAGCCCTGACCATCTCGCCTGATTTCACCCCTACCCATCCTTCCTCCTCCTCCTCCTCCTCCTCCTCCTCCTCCACCCCCTTGGACTGCAGGACAAAGATGGAGGGTTAGAAGAAGACTTGCCACTGAAGGAAGCACCCTGTGCCCTGTGGTGTGGGGAGTCAGTCACTCCTGGCTGACCAGGTGGCTATAACTGCTCAGGACAGGGGCCACTCTCTCTCTTTCTCTCTCTCTCTCTCTCTCTCTCTCTCTTTCTTTCCCTTTCTCTCTCTTTCTGTTTTTCTCCCTATTTTGTAGTCTGCTAGGAGTGAAGCTACAGTAGAGCAGTGGACTTCTGCATGCTTTTCCATTTTGATCCAGTGTGATCTCGCCCTTCGTTTTGTTTTGTTTCATGAACTTTGGGTAAATTACATGTACGTATTGTACTTTACCAGTATTTATTTGGCTCATATTCTTTTTTTTTTCAGTTGTACGTGTGTGTGCGTGTGTGTGTGTGAGACAGAGAGTGAGTGTGCATGCATGTCTCTGTGCACGTGTATGCGTGTGTGCTTGTTTCAATTGATCATTTTTATTTTTCACTTTTCATTGCCACAATCCTTTGTCTGTATCATGATTTCTTTTCTTTTTTTTTATTTAATCATACAAGCATATTCTAGGGAAAGATGCGGCCGTTTCCACGCCCTCACTGATACTGCAAAAGTTCAACAGATTCCATGTTTCGAGTGATCCCCTTTTTATATCAGATGAAAACAACTTATGCCTTTGAGTCAAAGCCAAATTCATTCAGTTTAGAGTTTGTGTCTCATCTAGTGAAGCACACACACATTCATATTTATATTAAAATAAACACAAAACACAAAACTATCTGGTCTTTTCTGAGCTCAGTCTTCAACAAAGTTACAAACACTTGAAAAGGTATAACTGCCACCAAATCTGTTCCCCATTGCTGTGGTACACCTGCAGGTTTGCACCACATTTAGATAACTTATACAGTATTTGTGTTGGGTTACATTTTAAATAACTTTCTAACAGGAGCTTTGCTTTTAGAGCAGCGCCGATCACAGATTCATGTACAGGTGTGTGATAGTTGGTTTGCTTTTACTTTTGCGTGTCTGCCATGGAAAAACAAAGAAAGCAAACCTGACAAGCTGTCATGAGGAACAAGCGTTTTCTAGCTGAATTGTGTTGTTTGACACGACTGAAGGGTCTTTGTTACATCAACTGGAGGTTAGAAATGAAAGAGTGCATGAGGTGTAGTGGCTTGTTGCTGGTGTTGGCAAACACCTGGTGCCTTCTCTTTTCTACGCTGAGCTGGGTGGCTCTTTGGGAGTGAGATAGTTTGATTGGACAAGCCCCTCTCTGATACTTTGGAGAAGAGAGAAGGTCACCGCGAGGCGACTGAAATCTTTAGTGTGTTTGTACAGGGTGATAAATGTACACCTTTATTTTCATACGATCTCCACAAGAGAGAATGGACTTTGAAGTTGAAGCTCTACATTGGCCTGGTGTCCCCTCTCGCCTCCATCCCTCCTTCACTCACCCTACCTCCTCCCTTTGTTTACGCGGCAGCCACCTTGTTCTGCTCTAATGAGGGGACATCTAAAGCTGCTGGGATGGAGGGAAGGGGACGGGGCACTGAGATAAGTTAGCATTTTGACAAATTTCACCAGAGCAGTTTTTGAACCAGGCATGTAAGCTGATTCTCTTTCTGCTTCCTCTACATAACCTTTTTTTTTTTTTTCTTCAGTGTGATTTCCCTGGCAGTGGTTGAGTAGAATTTAAATTTTAGTGACATGTTGAAATTAGATTTTGTGTTCTAATGGAAAAGCTTTGTGATGTACAGTGTAAAGTTTTCTTTTTTAAAAAAAAAAACATTTCATGATTGTTGAAACTGGATGGATAGGAAATATAATATGCTAGTTATGCAATGTCTCCTCTTTGGCTGATGGATTACGGAAGTGATGCCAATTATGTTATACACCAATACGCTCTCATTCAATGGACAGCCTTTTTGGTACCAGGCATACCTTCCCAATCACAATGCCACTGATTTATTATTTTTATATGTCAAAAAAATCAGAAAATTCTTATGTTTCCAATCCTTTTTTTGTCTGTTTTCTTTTAGACTGACTACAGAAAAATACGGGATTTAAATAGACGGTTGCAGACATTTGCATGTAGAAACAAACCTTAGATGTATGCAACAATTATCATCACATATTCCACTTTTGAGAACTAAACCCAATAGCCATTCACAAAACATTGGCCAATCAGATGAGGTTATTTCTGTGATGCAACACGGGCAGTGAAACTACACTCCTACTCCTACACCTATGATATCAGTCACTGACTTAAGGGAGATAACCAATTTCTTGTGAAAAAAATTCACAAAAATATTTTTGATATTTTGAGAAAAACTGAGCTTTTATTTTGTCACCACGGTTAAAAGGTTATATGGATTGTAGTAGTAGCCTTGGAGTGATTTGTCCGAAAGTCAGTCCACAAGATATAAAAGGTTATCATCCGGCAAACATACATGCAGCACGGTACATCCGACACACCACTGTATTCTTCCATGCATGACATTGAGAGTGATGGCAGGTAGTGCAAAGCTTCTCAGAAAACCAGAGCTTAGTTTGTAAGATTGATAGGTTTTGATATACATTCAGCTGCGAATAAAAGCTGCTAAAGTCAGAACAAAATTACAATTAAAGCTTCCACAAAGCAAAGATCCCTGCAGCCCCTGTCAGAAAAACATCCTGATTCATCCTGTAATGATTCCAGGCACATTAACATGTTATTTGAGACTCCAAACATTACATTAATTTAGTTAAATTAAATTTGAGAATTTGCCCCGAAGAATAAAGGAAGGATGGTCTGTAAATATACTGTTGATCATTTACTTTCATCGGTTTTAGCACTCCATGGACTGAAGACAGATAAACAAACTGCTTTTATGTGTGCGCATTAGGGAATTAAAATAGATGAAGAATCTAAACTATGTCACCAGTAACATTTATGCTCAGTTAGTAGGACCTGATACAGACTTACAAAAAGGGCAATAATTATTGGCTGAAATGAGCTCACAAAAGCTTTAGAAATATAAACAAATAACAGATAACACACACAAATGAGTCTTTAAGTAGACAGATATAACAGAAGCATTTCCCACCAGCACCATCACCACCAGCTCTGCCATCTGCTGCATTGTTAAGTGTCCGTCACTGTGGTATAGTTTCACAGTCACCAGTGAGGGAGAAGCTTATTGTTCCTGTCATGTTCCTAATCCTCACTATACCACAGAACAGGTTAGGCTCACAAACCTTTAATGAAGTATTTACCATGCATACTGTGTGTTACTGTGAGGCTGAGTGTATAACATGCGTTTCAATCACAAGAAAGGGTTATATACAAGAGGGGAAAACTTTTTTAAAATACGCTTTCCTCATCATGACCGAAAAAAATTACAACAACAATTACGGATGACAAAATAACCCAGACAGTAATCTCCAGCGGCCAGAAGTATCACACTGACTGCTTTCAGAGAGAGAGAGAGAGAGAGAGAGAGAGAGAGAGAGAGAGGAAAGGTTGCACAACAAAGATGGCCGACGGACAGCTATGACAGCACTTTTCATTCTGGTTTGTTCTCAGTTTCAACTTTGTCCTTAAAATGATTTCCTGCTTTTCACGCAGCACCAGCTCAACACGTTGAGTCCCACAGAAATCAAATTTGTCTCCAACAAATGAAGATGAGTAGATGAAGGTGTAGACGGATGATGAAAGTGGAGGAAGAAAGTCTGGCACAAACAACGGCGCTTCTTTCACGTGAACGTCAGACAGATGAGTTTGCTCCTGGTCTCTCTGCCATGTCTGCTCTTCTCTTCGAAAACAAACTTGGATGGGAAATCTTCCTAATCATTCAGAGTCTGGAGAAGAGAGTCCAAATCTAGGTCCATATTGTTACCTGTGGAACTAGATGACAGACACATACACATAAGCGGCATCTCAGCACTGCGTAAAAGTATTTTTTGGAACACAAAACACGGCAATGGATATCATGCGCAGACCTGAAGATAAAAACCTACATGTGTTCAGTGAAGACGACAGGAGGGTTTGGAGGGAACTCCACTGCAGGAGGTGGCGCTGTCTCCATTATGTCTTGAGGGATGGACTCCTGTGGGCTGAATGGCTGCTGGAACTGATGCCTGAAAGAAACAGCAGGAGCAACAGGAAGCTTAGATTCATTAACCACAAGATACACAGATACACGCTTCCTTCAGTCACACGTTCAAAGGACTCAAATATTTGGGCATAAGAAACCGACACTGGTCGAATTAGAAGTCAAAGGCCTCATTATTTAATAAGGACTTTTTAATGACAAGAAATCCCTGTGAAATAAGTTTAAACGTGTCTGAAATATCAGCACAAATGTGCATCACTTTTCATTTTCATTTTGTTTTCAGGCAGCTGTCGTTGGAGAGTTTCTAGGAGAGTACTGGAGCATTAGGCCAGGTTAATAATAAACAGCTTTAACTTTAATAATAACATAAATACCATTGACGCACTTTAGTGTTTTCTTTTCAGAGGTAGGACGACAATTTTATCAACTTCTTCATGAGTTCCTGTTTTCGTCGTGTAAGCACACAGACATAAATGAAGTGTGTTGCTCATAGTATTGGATCGCTTGCTAGCTGGTAAAGGACAGCGCAGGGGAATCTGATTGACAGAAAGTGAGTTGGGTGGCGTAGAAGTGACACTTACACGGGGTAGCTGACATTACTGTGAGGGCTTTCAGCCAGAGTGGGCATATTGGGAGTCGGGTGTGTCGCTGAGCCAGCCTCCATGCACATACACACACACACACACAAACGTTTTTCATTTATCTTACAACGACTGTGCATCAAATGACAGGGTTTATCTGTAAGAACAGTTCCTTACATGCCGACTTTAGTATGGAGCGACACAGGGATATAACCTCCGATGGGTGACGCCTGAGGCTCTGTTTCAAATGAAAGTAGAAAAGGAAATCCATCTGTCAGTCGTCTGTTCTCGCTTGAACTTGAGAACACAAAGCGGACTCTGTGCATCACCATCGTTACCTGAGTAGAACTTTTTGAAAACCTCGTGTTTAGGAAATTCAGGATACAGGTGTGTTATGTGGCTGATGTCCCGGATGCGGTCGCCGAGGCTTCGGATCTCAAGATCTCTCTTGGTGAAGGGCTGGATGTTCTGGATTTTCTGTCCACCGTCTGAGAGAAAAGAAATGTTTGTCCCTCAGTATTATTATCAGCATTATTATCATTTTTACTGTTATTATTACTTTATCCTTATTAGCCACTGTTCCACAAGTGGGGCACTAGAACCATGAAGGACTTAACAGACTGCTGTCACTATGAGACCTCACAAAAATATCAACATTTAAAACATGTATCTATAACTCTGGTTCCAAAAAAGTTGGGATGCTGTGTAAAACATTAATAAAACAGAACGTGATTATTTGCTAAACCTTTTTGACATAAACTCCTCGAAAACAGCACAAAGACGATATATTTAATGTTTGACCTCATCAGCTTCACTGATTTTTGTAAATATCTGCTTATTCTGAATTTGATAACATCAGCATGTTTCAAACAAGTTGGGACAGGAGTGACCAAAGACTGGGAAAGTTGTGGAATGCTCCAAAAACACCTGTTTGGAACATTCTACAGGTAAACAGGCTGATTGGTAACAGGTGATAGCATCATGTTGGGAATGAAAGGGGCATCCTCGAAAGGCTCAGTCGTTCACAAGCGAGGATGGAGCGAGGTTCGGCGTGTCTGAAGGGTGAGGTATTAGGAACTGACCTAGCAGCTTTCCTTTGTTCCTTTAAAGCAGTTTTATAGAAGTCCACATTCAGGCCTTCAAATGAATGTTTTTCCCAATGCAAAAATCTTTATTGTACTAACCGATGAGGCACCACTCCTCAACACCATTAAGTGCTTTTGTTTCAGTAACCGCTCACTTGAGTGGTAATTGATGCCAGCAGTCTCTCTCTCTCTCTCAGCCATTGCTCAAAGGTCATCAATAATCTGACTGTTGCTTTTATCCCAATAATGGAATTAGGGTGCAGCTAATGTTTTCCTTATCGAGTTATCTGATGCCAGTTTTTTTTTTTGTAATTATTACTCTATTAATCCCAGGGTCTATAAAATGTCAGAAAATAGTGAAAAATGCTCATCAGATGTTCCCAGAGTCTTAGATGACGTCTTCAGATTGTTCTGTTAGACCAACAGTCCCCAAAGTAAAGCTACTGAACTTCATTTACTGTCACAGAGAAGCAGCATATCCTCACATCTGAGAAACTCGATTAGCAAAATTATTGCCAACGCTGTTACTAACGATTGCTGTCTAACTGATCGACTCATCATTCCAGCTCTTAATTGAATAATTTATTACATGAATTATTATTTATTTTTGAGCTGTTGGCTTGAGAAACCAAGTGATTTGACAATGTCACCTTTTGCTCTGGGATATTGCGCTGAGCATTTTCTCTATTTTCTGATATTTTATAGAAGAAGCGATTGATTGACTAATTGAGAAAATCAATCGTTAGTTGCAGCGAGTGAGGAGAGGTTCCTCTCTTTGCCGTGTAATGTGACACTTGGTGTGAGGGTAAGGTAGAAAGTGAAGGGCATTCATTCCCTTCAACCAGGGCCGTATAATAGGATTCACTATTTATTCTTAATTACTGTCGTCATATGATGAAACTTTCGAACATAAAAAACAAATGTGTAAGTTAAGAATTCAGAACAAAGTCATCAGATTCACCCACACTGATTTCCGATCATGCAGTGACGTCAGCTGCACCACCTGACACATGGTTTTCCATACCTTAACAGATCTTATCACATATAGTGACATGAACTGAATGTCCTCTGAATATCATGGGTTTCTATATCACTGATGTCTTCAAGCAGAAATTGAGCTGCAGTGGTGAGTGCGTCTGTGTCTTCCCGCTTTATTCTGTGTATTAAGAGCCCGCTGAGGTTATTCAGTCTCTTGTTTATCACTCAGAGAGAAATTTGTGATTTTGGGCTGTACAAATAAAACTGGCTTGACATGGTGCCACGTCTGGATACCAATATCTGGTTGCGACTGATATGCTTCAAGGAATTTAATTTTTCACTCATCAATTGAGCAGTGGTGCTACATCTGCTGTACCTGCATCAAATATCTGTTGCAAAAATTGTCTTAAAAGTCTTTCGTGCAACAAAACGTAAAAGCGCATCTGTCCATCCTTTTTAAACAATGCATCAAAGGATAATAATGAAAATAGTAATGATAAAGAGCAAAAAAAAAAAAAAAAAAAGCCCAAAACATAAACCACGACCTGTGCTAGTGAGGTCCTGATACGTCCGTGGCAGGATGCATTAGCGTGTACATTACAAAGATGTGTG
>JAPZEA010000002.1:14354313-14364677 GCA_029783685.1 Heniochus monoceros | reverse complement strand
CAACAACTCTATCTGGTTTTGAGCCGCAGACAATTTGCTGACAGATTTGTGATTGAGCCTGAGAACATGATGAATATTTGCTAGACTGGATCCAGTCAGGCATCTCTTGAATCACCACAGCTCAGTACAGAATATTCTTCAACTATGTAGCCAACAATGAAAAGCAGGAGGTTCAATATAAGGCTGAGGCATTGGTATTAAGAAAAAAAGTGAAGGCTAATTTGTATTGGGGAGCACTTCAACAATAACCCCGATATGTGGAAAGGCATCCAGACCATTCCAGACTACAAACCCATCAACACCACCCCCACCAGCTATGCCTCCTTCCCTGATGAGCTTAGCAGACTTTGTGTCCACATTGACAGGGACAACTAGGAGGCAGCCATCAAGGCTGTGCTCCCTACAGACCACCAGCCCCTTCACACTCTCCCTCTGAATGAGGGCCTGACCATCTTCAATCTGTCACTAACCGAAGCAGCCGTCCCTATGTGTTTAAAAACCACCTCCATCATGCCACTGCCAAAGCACTCCACTGCAGCAAGCCATAAGGACTTGCACCCTGTTGCACTCATCATAAAGTGCATCAAGAGGCCGGTACTGAGACAACAAAGTGCTAAAATGCACTTTGTTGTCTCAGTACCTGTGTTATGTGCAATGACAAAGTTGAATCTAACCTAATGTCGCAAAAATAAGCTTAATAAACATTAAAGGAGTATTGTTATGCTGCAGGCAGGGATGACGTGTGTTTGCAGCACCTCTCAATGAAGTAGGAGTACTGTATCCGTATGGGGAAACCCTCTTTCCTGATGTGGATGGTCTCCAGCATCCCAGCATGCCTCAGCTGGGCCGACACATAGTCTACGTCAAAGATCCCAGGAAGCTAGCAGAGGACAAGTGAGATATAGTAAATGGTCATACATTGTTGGCTGATGTTAAGATAGTAGTTAGCATCCATGTAAAGTATCTCGTGTTACCTTGACGTAATTTGGCTTCAGGCAACGAATAAAAGTGGTTTTGCATCTAAGAGTTAAAGGACAAAATGTTGACACAGGTTATTCGCCAGGAGACATGATTAACATTAGACCTACATGCATCTAAAGGCTGAGCAGCATCACGCAGCTGTTTTATAGAACTTAAGAGAAGTGAGGCACTGCCAGCTTTAAGCACCTGGAAGGAGTGTTAACCATTACAGGTGTACGTGTGATTGACATGTTTCCAGGGATGATTTGAGCCATTCAGCCATATATGATGAGTATCAGTATGCGACGACGTAGAGTTTCTTTCAGCAAAGATTCAGACAAATGAAAACATTATGGAATTTTTAGCCAGCCATCATTATTCTCATATTTCTTTCCATTACATTTACTAAACCCAGTTTAAACGCATGCAGTGAAACTGCATCCCTTCAAGTGACACTCTGTTGGCTTTCATGCTAACCCACAACGCTGGTAATGACAGCTCAGTATCAGTCAGCTTGGTCGGGGTGTTGGTACCTCTCCAGGCGGGTGGTGAGTTCGGTCAGGGACTGAAGGAAGTGTGAGGCAGCGGTAGAGGGCTGCTGACGGAGGCCCTTCCCCCTCCAGCCCAGCTCTCTCTGCTGGATGAAACCATCCTGAACTTTCCGTAACAGCTCTTACACCATCTGACAAGCAGGATCGTGGGAAGAAAACAGGAAGATTCACGGGTAAAATGTGCTTTCTTTATGACTTGTGTAATTGTGCTTTTAAAAGCCTGTGGACATGATTTTAAAGCAACTGGTATATTTCACGTTGACAGCATCTTCAAACTGATCACTTCTGTATTCAGTAATTCCTACACTCATCATTATACTACAGTTAGTAATGACAAACACTGATAAACATTTACACATGTCATTGTCTTGTACTTGTTGTTTTTAGTTGTAAAATAGAAAAAAACTGGAAAAAATAAAAAAAGAAAAGAAAAAAAATCTTGTAATTTGGACTTGTTTTAATCTCGTAATTAGGAGCCATAACATTATAACCAGTATCTCATAGTTAGAAGAAAATTCATCTCTATATCTCACAATTCCAAGATCTTTCACCAAAGGAAGCAAAGCTTTGACACATTATGTTGTAATTATGACTTCTGTTTCTCATAATTATCTCAGAATTACTTGTAATTACAAGATACAGATATTAGACCAATGAAGAAGAAGCATTTTATTATAGAAGCAAATGTTAGAATTACGGCCTTTTTATATACATTTGTCATTATTCGCCATCTCTCAGTTATGAGATGCTTGGTCATAACAACACGATACAGAAATCATTTTTACAGTATGATTACATTATCAATTTTTTCCTTTGGTGAATGTAGGACAGAACTCAACACACAGCAACTTCAGAAAAGACGTGCAATAGGAAAAACTAAACAAACAAAACACAAGAAAAGTGAGATAACTTTGCCAATTTGACAGCTCACATACAGAGTACAGAAATGCAAACACAGAAAACACAAGTGGAAACAGAAAAGCTGCAAGTCGTACCTGACAACAGACATTTTCTGGAAATATTGAAAATGAGTGATAGCTGGATATGCAATTTTCTAAAGTTAATCACTTATATTATTGTCTAATTGTCTTGTATAATTTGTTGTTTTATTCATTCTTACTTTTATTATTTTAACTGTCACTATATTTTAGTTTTAGTGTGGATTAGTCATCATTCTACTGTTTATTTTTCTACTGTCTTATGAGTCTTGTTTGCCATCTGTAAAATAGTTTGAACCACACTAACTTAAAAGGTACTATATACTCTGAATAACTGACTGATACACAAAGTTAAACCAGTTCAGGCAAAGGGCTTCCTCTGTGCTGCTGTAACGTTTTTCTATGCTATGCTGTGTAAAAAGGTCCATATGAGCTCCCTGTAGGGATGTAAAGCCAGCTGCCTCACCTTTGAACGACTCCTGGCAAATAGCTCCACCACTTCTGTCCTGAACTGGTCGTGGTTCTTATTCAGGAAATTGTGAACCTGGAAAAAGAGTCATTTGAAGAGTGTGAATTCAAATGTTCTCCCTCCTCCGGCCGCTGTTTGACAGACCTGCTGTTCGCAGCAGTGCTGGGCCTGATACCTGATAAGTGACAGCTCCAGCATAGTGATAAACAGTGAAGACTGGCAGTGGGTTTTTGGGCTTGGCATAGTAGGGACTGTTCCCATGGTGGTAGTGGCACTTCTGGAGGAAGGTATGGTCCGTGGCCTGATGACAAAACACAGAGGAACAATACCAAAAACAATATCAATATTTTACACTCCCTCACACAAGGTCAGACGTAGAATAAAATGGAAACACAGTGTCACAGCTTCTGTGAATGCATGCGAAAGCTTTTGTTATTTTTCTTTTTCGAAATGAATAACCACAGCCTCTGTCATATAAGCAAAGCCATGACTGGGAATGAAAAAAACACACAACCCACACCATACTTTATGTAAAGAAGATTACCGAACAATATTTCTAACAATAACTTTAGTAAAATAGATGTAAAATAGAACAAGGGGGACATGTTGCTCTTAGGAGGAGACTGGTTAGAAGGTGGTTAGTCTAATTTGTTAATGCTCAATATGAACTTGTCAATAATCATAACCATTCATGCATATTCAAGGTAACGGTGCATTTTATTTGGTTCCCTGTCAATGGTGTCATATCCCTTTTACCTCCTCCAGTTGCTATAGCAACTTCCAAGGAAATACAGGAAACAACAGATGATGATCAGATCAGAGAGTGAGGAAGGAAGTTGGTGAACTCTATTGTTTACTATTGTTTGTATTAGTCACTCATGATGGAGCACAGTCATTTTCACCGGCAAAGGTGGTTGTTTAACAATGAAGACAACAACTCCCATGATCCCACGCTACTGCATGACATCATCAAACTCTGTCTTTTGGCCACTGGTCTTGTGTTTAATAATTAATCTGTTTTCTGGAGTCCTGTGTGTAGTTTTTCTGTGTGTGTATGTGAGTGTGTGTGTGCTGTTTTAAAAGAAAAGGTATCGCTACACCAGCGGGGGCCCCCAGCAACAAGAGTTAGGGCACTCCTGGGTTGGCGGCCTGGGACTGATTTAAGAGTGTGTTTGAAGTGCAGATTACAGATTCTTTGCACCAAATCCCTGCAGGAGTATCCATGGCCCCTGGAATCTCTCTCAGGTTTCTTCTCAGGTCCGGCCGTGGCTGCTCGCCCCAGCTTGAAGTCCTCTGGACTGGCCAGAGACGAGGACCAAGGACAGTCCTTGTCTCACGGCGGGGAAGAATGAGACGCACACACACACTTACTGGCTGAATGTGGGATCGAAATCACTGAGACTGGATTTGTAAGAGCAGTCCTGATAACAAAGGCTCAAGTGTGTTGGTGGGTGTACCTATCCCAACCATGTGGTCATTTATACATCCTAACCATGCGTGCCTTTATATACTGGGACCCGTCTATGTGCAGGGGCAGAAATGGCTACAGCAGGAGTAGCGTTGGGAAGTGGGAATGCTCCACATACAAAGGGGATTCCAGCATGGAGGTGAGAGTCTTCGCATGTCCTGCACACATGCAAAGTCCCTCACAGTCGGATTTTTGCACAGCAGGATCATGACTACAGTCTTTAACTAAGAGACAGTGAGCTGCAGTGTCACCAGCAAGCACAGGGGTGTGTCTGTGTGTCACCGGTCTGAGAGTAAACAACGTGACTACCTAACACTGCTGTGTGCGCTCATACGTGCCCTCTGTATACATACACGCACACTAGCAGGCTGTTAAGAATGATCTCAAGCCTGCAGAAGCTCTGCAGAACAGAGCTACTCTGTACATGAAAAGCCATCAAGCTGCCGGGCAGAGCAGATGAAAACCAGCATTGTGCATCCTGATCATAAAAGCCAATCGCACACAAAGGCTAGCACGTAGCGTACTGGAAGCTTCCCATGAAGCACCAGCAGTGTGCCGGCTCTGAAGGCATGCTAACTATTCCACCAGCAGTTTGTGACATTCTTGGACGTGCTGTCCACTTTAGCAGCAGGGAGTGTTCAGCCAGCATGGACTAACAGGGGGCAGGGAGCTGATGGAACAACCACTTAAACGCGCCTTGATGGGAAGCAGCACATGCATGTTCTTGCAAATTAATGGTCCATCAGTGTTATTTGCACAACTCAGCCTAATTGGATTTATATCTATAAACATCTTTTAATGGGAAAAAAAACACAACTTCTTGTGGGAAAACTGGAATTAAGTCAACCAAGAGCCACTTTGAGAGGACGTTTCATAACAACACATAAGGTCAACTACTTATTCGGCTGGCAACAATTCGAAATTCCATTCATCTGATGAGTGGTCAAATAATAACATTGGCCATTTCAAGGGTGATATTTACAAAAAGCAAACAAAGTTTCATGGTTACTGTCAAACATCCGCTCATGATGGTTTAATCAGGTTGTTTTGTCCAGTTTGAATTCTCACACCCACACACTTGCCTCACACAGGCCCTGCAATCCATTTTTTGGATGCTATGAAGTTTTTATCATCCATTATGAAGTAATACTTTTTTAATTAACCATTCTGTGTGATTTCTCCCTCTTTTCTTGTAACTGTCATGCCAATAATGCTCCTTTGAGATGAGTTAAAGAGCTGGGAAAAAGGGGCTCTTGAGACCGAGGCCACGGAGGCAGCCCCATGCTGGCCGGCAAACAATGCTGTTTTGGAGAGCCAGAGCACTGGACTCAAATGAATCCTGGTGGGAGGGTGAGAGGGGGGGAGGCCAAAACTGGACACGTCAGTTATTAGGTCAGCATAGAAGCAGAAGTGGGTGGGGCAGCATGTGTGGTGGGAAGTCCTGAGCTGTATTGGTAAAATGACACTGGCAGAACCGAAGGGGTTTCTGCTGCTTAAACCATTAAGTCTCCAACCTCCCTCTGTCCCTCTTCCTTCCCCAACTGTGTCTTCCGCCCGGTGATGAAACATTCAGACAGGGTTTAGCATTTCCACAGTCCACGCCAAGGAAAAAGTCAGGTTTCTGCACTGAGCTTTGCACATTTTCACAGCTACCTGCGCATTTTTCCTTCTGTTTGCAAACGACAGAACACAGTGTCCACTCCTGCTTACTTTTGGAGTGGGAGCTCATTGATTGAGGCAAAGTCCAACTGAGTCAAGTGGGGCTGTTTGGTGTGACATGCAGAGGGGTAGAGAGACATAAGCGTGTAGTCGTGTACTCACTATAGGGGACAATCGGACTCAGCATTCTGTGGAGCTGGTCTCAGTAAGGAGGAATGCTGTTTTGTGAATGCCAGCTAAGGTTAGCGTCCGTCCGGCTGTAGTCCATCACTAGCATGAGCTCGCACTGACAACAGAACAGCCCTGAGAGACAGAGACAGAGAGACAGAGAAAGAGAGAGGTGAGGCAGTTACAGGCTACTGCACAATGTCTGGACAAACACTCGCATGTCAACCGAGCTCACACAGCAACACAAACCTAAACACACACACACAAACACAGAGACCAGAACTCACCCACAGTATGATAGAATTACTGACCAACCTGAGAAGCCTATCAGGGTAACAAAAACAGAGTTCGCACACACACACACAGTCCGCCAAATTGACGCATACAAGGGTATTCATTATAGGCAGGCATTAAGCTGATTGTGAAGCAGCGTTCAGCCTCTAAAGGGCTTTCTAAATCTGCTTCACAAAAAGACTCATGCATACCATTGCTCCGTGCACTGGGGCAATAAAGACTGCATTCTTAGGCGACCAAACACTTCTGGAGCCGCACTAGCAAAATGCAGGAGGAAAAAAATGTGTCCTGTTATGACAAACTTTCACTTTTCAAGTTATCTAAATGAAGACGCCTCCGTTTCTTCTGAAAATTAAAAACATACTTTTGAAAAACAAATTCATTCAGATGACTGCATTTGTCTGTTTTCAAAGGGAAGCCGAAATGAAATGTAGTCTCTCTCTATTCTGGTTTGAGTTGTAAATGTCATATTTTAATCATGCACAGATTAAAGACTGTTTAATCCTCCAGTTTCTATTGTTTTATTCCAATATGAGGCACCCATAAGATTAAAACAACGGTCTGAAATTTGTGTTTTCTTTTTCAAAACAGCCATGCATTGGGTGGACTTTTATCCACATTGGTGCTAAGTTTCTCAAAAAAATATATGTGTCTATGTGTATGTATATACATATATATATACACACACACACATATATTTGTATTTATATTTCTATATGTGTGTGTCTGTGTGCAACAACAATAGAAAGAAACTGAATTATCAAATTTTAAAAATCTGTGAAAAACGTTTTAGCCACAAATAAACATGTAGATATTTGTGCAAATATACAGTCCACCAATAAGAAAATGTGAGGCTACTGTATCTACTGAAAAAACAAAATCACAAGCAAAACATCATAAAAATGTCAAATATATGAAACATCACAACAGCAGTTAAAAGCAATAATACAACATTATGACATTTACTGCTTTTGCACATTACAGTTGTCTCTATCTTACTTAGCATATATAAAACCAAACAATTAGTCTGTAACCAATTTCCATTCACTCATATACCTTTCATATAGGAGAGAAATTACGCAATGACCACACGGCTGTCCCTGCACACCAACAGGCTTCACGTACAACGCCGCGTCTGACTGCGACCTCTCTGCTCTAACTGACAGTCAACTTTTAACACTCAGCCCAGAATAACTCACAACGCTACGGCAGCAAACCGCAGCTTCCACTTAAAACAAACACGGCTCTGTCCAGTTCAGAGAGCGGCTGAAAGCAGAGGGTAGACTCAGGGGCTTTGGTTTGCTCAGGGAAATGTCTCATGGTCAGTGGCCAAACAGGAGAGCTGCTCCGACACGCTCAGCTCCGGTCCTCCTCCAACTTCAGCCAGCCAGCGCGGCCAAGTCAAACAGCAGGGAGAGCGGCGGGCTATGACAGCAGATCAACACAGAGATGCAGAGAAGACAGACAGCCTTACCTACTCATGCCTGCATGTCCTCCATCAGATCTGAAAGCGCTATGATAATCCCTGGAGCAGACCAGACTCGTGTGTGCACTGCTATGCTTTTTTTCCACATATGGGACACAACTCCACTCTCTCTCTCTCTCTCTCTCTCTCCCTCTCTCTCTGGCCAGTGACAACAGAGTGAGCACTCAGCTCCCCTCCCCCATGAATCTCCCATCCCCCTCTCCCTCCCCTCCTTCTCTCTCTTTATGCTAAAAGTATTTAAGTAGGGAGAGAGAGAGAGAGAGAGAGAGAGACAGAGAGACAGAGAGAGAGAGAGAGAGAGAGAGAGAGAGAGAATGAGGGAGGGCAGCAGAGAGGGTGGGGGACTGACCAATCCTGCTCTGAGAGGGAGAGACGGCGATCATAGTGAAGTTTGGACACAGAGGACAGAAGAGAGAGAGAGAGAGAGAGAGAGAGAGAGAGAGAGAGAGTGTTTTTGGTCGGAGGGAAGTGACCAGGGTAAGTTTTGTTTGCACTGGGAGGATAAAGAAAAAGCAACTGAGCACTGACTGACTAAAACACATGATAACCAAGCTACTTAAAAAAAATAAAATTTTACTCTATTTATTGACTCATGAAAACGGCATTAATATTACTTGACTAATTACTCAGCGGCAGAAAAACTAGTTTCATACTTTTTTCGTTACTCAGCTCAGATGCTTTCCAACAATTCCAAAGCCACCGCACCCACACGTCACATCTTCTGTGTGCAGCACGTTTAGAAGCAGATGACAAATGTGGTTCAGCAAGCAGCCAGCCAAAACTTTGGAGGTAATTACAGATTAACAGATAGCTGAGGCACCGCTCTCTCGCCACGAGCAAGCCAGAAGTCCTGTCCTCACATAGCCCTGATCCAGGATCATCGGTGTACGTGTACGTCCAGTGTGGCGAGGAAAAATGTGGCACACTACAAACTCAACGTTGTCAGACAGGTAGGCAAAGTAACAACAAGACATGATTTACTTCGTCTCAGAAATGTGTCTTCCATTAATGTCATAACAAACCACGTCAAAGCAAAGGTGCTGCAGGATTTCTTCCTCACTTCTTACTGGAGAGCTGCTTGGCAGCAGTGTGCTCAGTGCTGCCACCAGTGGCAGGAAGATATATAAATGGAGACCACTTTTTCATACAGAAACACTGACATAGATTCAGGCCTCTTGTGGCAGCTTTAAGTACACTCTAGTCTGCTAGCAAGGACATAATTCACACTTTAAAAAAAAAAAAAATTTTTTTTAAAGGTTTGTCTTCACTTTCATGGCGGGGACCTATCTTGGTTGTGGTAATTTGCATTTTTTACTTTACACATGCCTGACGTTGTTTTTTTTCTACTTAAAAGTCTCTAAAAAGGTTTCCTGCCATCTGATGAGTTTGATCAACATTCTTCCCACAATAAATTTTGCAACTGAAATGTTGGGTTCCAGGAGACGGCCATCAGGGCTCATCCTTACAGCAAAGCCACTGGGTTCACACCTTCCCAACGACTAAAAAAAACCCATTGATTACTGAATGTAGGCCGGCCAGTGGCTAGCAAGAAGACACAAGAAGCAAATAAGACAACCTTGAAGTTACCATAAGGTGAATCCCTCCTTTTTGGGGGGAAGCTAGTCACATCCTTTCACAACTTGCAAAGTCTGACCATGAAACACAGAGATGAAACTGATCATCCTCCCACTCATCTCCTGATAAGACAGCAACCCCCAAAATTGTTGTATTAGTGGAGCGTTAGTGGGATTAGTAACTGTTAATTTCAAATTGTAATCCCTTACACTCCTCATTACTAAAGAACTAACCTCATTATTGTAATGATGACAACAACAATGATAAATATCACACAAATAATAAAGAAAGGATTCTCGGCCTTGTATAACACGCTTTCTCATTTTAGGTGATGAGGTTTGTGGCATTCACACTAAATCTTTTCAAAGAGAACAAAATGCAAATCCTAAACACACAACAGTTGTAGTGAACACTGCAATAAACAGTGTTAAATACATCTGATGTGTTAATGATCCAATATGTGTGTCACTCAGAAATGTTTCAGAGCTCCGTCCACCCCGTGGTCAGGTGCTGTTCCAGTTCCATTTACTCGCTCTTCACACACAGCTGTCAGGCTGTTTTTAGCGCCATGCTGAGGGCCCAGTCATCTCCTCTTGTTACACGGAGACGGCAATCCAGTCAAGCTTCCCTGTTGCAATGCCGTACAAACTACAGGATGACACACGCACACAGCCCATCACAAATATTCATATACAACTGAGCACACAGAATGAGTGGGCCAGCTGAAAATAGAGAGGGACATTGTGATCATGTGTTTGGTGTCCAGAGCATCCCATGCACTTCAACATGTGACAGT
>JAPZEA010000002.1:14276039-14289908 GCA_029783685.1 Heniochus monoceros | reverse complement strand
ACACACACACACACACACACACACACACACACACACACACACACACACACACACACACACACACACACAGACACACATATATACAAAAACAGACATAGTACTCCAGCATTTGACCTAAGCAGCTCTAATGGAGTTAAAGTGAGGGAACAAGGCCAGTATTATAGAGCCAAACACCTCTGTCTGTATATGAGTGAGTCTGTTTTTGTATCATTTAGAGTTCAAACAGGTCTCTCTCTCTTTCTCCCCGTGTCTCTCTGCCTCTCTCTCCCTCACTGTGTGTGCTGATGAGCTGTGTGAGTGATTATGGAGGTAATGAAAGGCATCATGGCAGTGGGTTACTGAGCGGTAATGACATTTCATTACATTAGTGCTCTGGTCTTCATCAAAGGGAAGCAGGTAGAAACAGAAATGAAGACTTGTACAGTAGTGCTAAAGAGAACAAGACCGGGGGAAGAGAGAGAGGCTGAGAGTCTTCATTAAAAGGACATTACTTCAAAGATCAAAGTAGGTGCCATGCAAAGTAAAAGTCTGAGTCAGTCTTTATCCATTTTATTCTGCACTCTGAAATTATGTTTTACAGTAATGCCACTTCAGGGGTTCTCAACTTGGGGGTCGAGTCCCCTAAGAGGTCTTAATATAAACCTGAGGAGTCATGGCAAAAAGCATGTTTCAATCATTTCTTAAAAGTCTTAAACTCTGGACAGTGCTACATTTTCAGGCCTATAAAGGGGGAGCATCACCCTATGGTTGAACTGCTTACAAATCAAGCAGCTTCCTTATGCTTCATTTTAAAGGGTCCCAAGCTGAAATAGCTGGGAACCACTGTATTTAGCTCCTCATGCAAAAGAAAAGATCTTCTTACCTAACACTTCAGCTAGACAATGAACCCCTTTTTGCTCCAATGAAGCTGCTCACTGATCGACAGAAGACTGTGGATGCACTGAGCGTAACTCTATTAAAATGCTGCACTGCTTTGCTGGAAAACGTATGCACAGTCACACAACTTTCTCTGGATAAATAATATATGTGTATACATTAGTTTAGCTTCAGTAATTGTCATGTAGATAATCACTGGCCTGTGCTGCCTAATATTGTATGCACACTGTCTGTTGTCCCGTGTTTGATTGGAATAATGAGCAAATAAACTGCTAATGACGCTGAAGACATCACCAGAGACTGACTATTAGCTTTCACTCTGTCCTCTCATCGTCAGATAATGACCACGACGCTGCCTTGAATGCTTCGAGAAGTGGCGACAGTGAGGCTCCAGCTACACCTGATTCTGGCCCGGACCCCGTCAGCCTGGCTGTCACCACACCTTCACCCAGTGGCCCCGACACAAACACAAGTGCAACAGTCGCCAGCAGCTTGAGCAGCGACACAGTTACAGAAGGGAAAACCATCTCTCTGACGCCCGAACCAAAGAAAGATAACGGTAACTGTGCATCTCTGTCTTATTAATCCTGCGTCAGTCACTGATCTGTTGTTGCGGTTATTGGTTCTGCCTGTTTGCCGGTGGAGACGTTTTGTCACAGTTCGGAAGGATTTATTAGGGAGTCCAGCAGCAGGTGGCTCAGAGTTTAGGAGCTATATTTAACAAAGTCCTTATCTCTGTTTCCACGTCCAGAAGTGGGCCACTGAGTGAGTGGCAGGGTTAAAGTGTTGGCAGTCATGCCACAAACACAGGAAGAGACTGAGAGCTTGGCCTCAAAAAAAAAAAAAAAACTAAACTGGAGCACAGAAAGGGAGAGAACCTCAGAGATAAGGCGCAAGATAGAAGTAAAAGAGGAGAATGAAGAAGAGTTAATTAAATGTGTGCTATCTGTTGGGAGAGCAGTGGTAAAATATACTCCGAGAAAAGTTTGGTCAGAAGACATTCAGATGGTGTTCGGGAGAGAAGTGATTAAATGCTGTGTGACTTTTCACAAGGGGGTGAGAAAGGTAGAAGTGAAATACTCTCCCCCCTCCCCCCAGGCTCTCTCACACACACACACACACACACACACAAACACATAAACACATACACACACACGCGGTGTTGGTTCACACATTAAACTCATAAACATATTCACAGGCACATTTTTAGGCATTTAGTTTATTTTGTGTAACAAAATGTTCACATTGGAGAACCGTTTGCACGTGCACAACTTTAAGGCTCGGTATCTCGTCTAACTGTGCAAAAAAGGTTTGTTTTCTGCGCGGCCAGGGTTTGAGCTATTCAGCTTTTAGTGCTCTGCTTCCACCCGATGCAACTGAGGTGAACTGATTTGTGGTGCCTTGAAACAGCCTTGAACATCTCCACTTTAACAACAGTAAGAGTCCACGGCCAGGCTAGCGGCTCTGTGGTGCTTTGAGCTAAACGCTAATGTCGGCATGCTACGTAACATGCTCACAATGACAATGCTAACATGCTGGTGCTAAGCAGGCATAATGCTTACCATGTTCACCGTGTCAGTTGAGTGTGTTAGCATGCTAACATTTGCTAATTAATGTGAAACACAAAGTGATTAGTTTTGCAGGTATTTGGTCATTAACGTATTGGACAAACTCATCTGATTTGATGCTAGATGAAAAGTTATGGGATGTTATTACAATTCATCCTGAGGGAATGAACAAAACCTATGGCAAGCCATCCAATAGCTGCTGAGACCTTACATAATAAACCAAAAATATGAACCACACGGTCACTAGGATTCCTCCTCTGCTGACCATGAATGTTTGAACAAGATTTCATGTCAATCTGTTTCACACCACAAATGTCAACCTCATGTTGACGCTGGAGCAAAAGTCAGGAGATCATCAAAGTTATTAGAAATGTATCCTCTGGTGATCATGAATGTGCAACATTTCTGTAATTTTTAAATGCTGTGAGCACCACAAACTAATTCCCTTTAGCTCCGTTGTATTGGGGTGGAGGCAGAAATCTCAGTGATGAATATTTTAAAACCTGAACAGGCCCTTTAATGCCTCACATTATCCAGTCAGACACTCTTCATATGTGCACGTACATAACAATGTTCAGCAGGCTCATGTTAGTTTGCTGATTATGTAGTACAGTATTGCAGGATAAGTAGAAATACAGTTGAATTGGAGTATTTTTATGATATTGTCGTTCTCTTTCTGCAGGTACCAGCATCGTCTCTCCCTCAGATGCTACTGGTCCTGAAAACAACCTAACGCATCCGTCGACATCGCAGCCACCAATTCCTCCTTCTGAGACCCATGACCCCACCTCTCAGGCCCACCTTACCTCCACCACCATCAGCTCCACAGACGCAGCTAACACTGAACCTGTAGACACCACACTGACCACCGCACCACCCTCAAACACATCACATCATGCTGCAGTTCCACTTCCTGACACACCATCAAACCAGACCTCTCACCCCAAAACACACTCAGTCACTTCTGTCCCAACACCTGAGCTCGAAACCATCACTACTACCACCATCACCCAGTCCAGTTCAACATCCAGCACCAGCTCTTCCCCAGAGACCCCCAGCTCTGAGTCGCCGGCGCTCACATCTCCGCAAACCACCGCACAGCCCAACGGACATCCTGAGACCTCCACCGGCACCCACCACAAGTCTACCACCTCCACGCAGAGCAGCCCCTCCGCCCAGGCCAAAGCCCACGCCGACACCCCCTCCCAGCTCAACGTTGGGGGTGACAGTAAGTGCTTCATCTCTTCTGTGATGGTGTATGAATTTCGCTCTGGACGATTCACTGCTGGGATATTGACAGAGCCCGAAGTGAACTGGCTTCACAACAAAGGCCACGCTGTTCTTTGTTTTCCAGCACAAGCCAGTCCTCGTGTCTACACACACAGACACAAACACACCACACAACCCCCCCGTTTACATCTTCTACAAGCACTGTCACCACCAAGCACTCTACAATCATGGCTCTGTTTGGGAAAGGGATAGAGGCAGTCATGGGACTCGAGGCCTCAAGAATGCTCTGTTTTCCTTCTTTTTTTGTCTCTCTAAGCCTCTGTCTGTCTGCTAAATGATTTATATATCCACAGTATATGTTTCTCTATCTATGCTCTGTTCTGCCACCTTCAGAGGACTTTTATCAGGATTGCAAATGACGGAAAACCCGATTAACTCTTCTCAGTTGGCCAGCCTGCCTGAACGCAGCTAAAATATAACATTCTCTCTGCTTCTCTCACTCTGTGGTTTTATTAGGCCACGCTTGGCACCTTGCCTCTTTCCATTAGCCAGAGGAGCAGGCAGCGTTTGCTGCTCTGTGATTGTTGTAACTTCCAACCAGAGGATATAAAAAAAAAAAAACAGCTAAGTTTACAAAACGGCCTTCCATAGCAACATTCATACACAGAAATAAACTGCCAAAAACAGACACAAACTCCTCCTGCACAGAAATACACAAACACAGAGACACACACATACAGTGAGTGGTGCTTCATCACAATATATATACTTGCGCCTGTGTCATACGTAACGGATCTCGTTTTTGGGACGCTGACGCAACATATGTTCACAAATGTAATGTAACAACAACCAGAGTGCAGGATTTACTCTGTTTCCTTAAAAATGCTAATAGTGAGAATGGCCAGGTTGAGTTATCCAAGCCATGATTCAGGCACCATTTTAGAGCAGCTCATCGATCAGGCTCCATGAAATATTAATGCAGGCCTCCCACCAGTCAGCCAACCAGCAGAGAGGCACGCTGGTCCCACTGAAGCAAACAGCAGCTCCACTTAACCAGAGGAGAGAAAGAGAGATGGAAGGAGAAGACAGGGAACATGTGTGTGTGTGTGTGCGAACAAATGAGAATAGCATGGATACAAGAAAGCAGCAGGGGAGGGGTGCTTGAGAAGGTTTTTTTTTTTTCTTCCTTTCAACTCCGGCAATGAAAGCGCTGCCAATTACGGTCCCAAAAATAACACCTCTCTATGAGCTGCAAAGAAGAAGCAGAGGAGACTTTTAATCAGACAAAAATAAAAGAACAAAAAGGTTGCCACTCACCAGATTGCCTACAGACAGCATGTCTTCAAAGTCGGGGGTCATTGGGTAGTGCTCCATGGCCATGAAGAGGGTGTTGAGGACGATACAGATGGTGATGGCTAAGTCCACGAAGGGATCCATGACAATCAGGTTCACAATCTCCTTGATCTTAATCCACATGGGGGAGCACTCCCAGATCAGGAATGTGTTAGAAAACTTATACCAGCATGGCGGACACTTGCGCTGAGACTCCTCCAGTTCTGAAGACATAGCGCGGATCACACATCAAAATCAAACATACTTGCGTGCTTGAGCATACCGCATGCAATGGCATCAAATGATAGACAAAAATTGTATGCATTGTATGTATCTGGTACTGTTGGATATGCAAAGCAGATAAGCAGGAAATTCATGTCAAACTAATCAACCAATGAGAGCAGCCCTAGTTAAAGAATAATGAGAGAGCAGGTTAAATAGCTGGGTTAAAGTGGCAGTACCCTCCACTAGTGTGTTGGTAATGACGCTCATGACACTGTTGGCCCGCTCTTTCCGCCCAAAGGAGGTATTGAGCTGGTCCACAGACACCATCAGGGAGCCCGACAGCTTCTTCTTCACCTCAACCTCAGTAGTTGGCTGTCAGGAGGAGAGGAAGAATCAAGCACCCATGGAGAGGACATGAACACCATCCCACATCACCACCGGTGGCCGGCGGAGGGAAGTGCACAACAGCATTGGCAGGAAAAAGTATTTGAGGATCAGATTTTTGGGGTGGGGCAGGGCATTTGTCATTCTTTTCTACCTCAATGCTGGTTTCAAGGAGGATGTGTGTATGCTGTAAATGCATGCAGGTCTCAGCCAAAGTGGGAGCAGTGGTCTAGAGCTACTTGACCTAATTGTGTTTGAATGTAATTAGCTCATCCCGATTAAATAATAAATGGATTGTGAGATATAGTGCAAGGAGAACTGCTTCTGCATGAATGCATTTTCAGTCCTGTCATGCAATAATGGAGGCTTTGCTGCCATTGCAATATAATCATTAGGTTATTTTACAAAATGTCTCCCAAATCTGGCCATTTAAATGTTACTTCCAAATTGATGCTATTGTATCTTCCTACTTTGAAACCATACAACTTATATTGCAACCATCAAGTCAAGAGCATTGTAAAGAGATCATATGGAGGCAGGTAGTTCAGATCCATCCAGTTGTCATGCATGAGCATGCTCAAAGTCAAAGAGAAGGAGAGGAAATTACAGACACCATAGCCATTGTTCTACTTGTCTATGTCATGCTTGTTTTAATTTAGGGTCTAAATCTACCATGCTAACTAGACTGAGACACAACTAATTCACTACTGTTGACCAGGGAGAGTTTGGAAAACAGAGAAAGGTAAAGACAGACAAGGACAGCAGCCCTCCTTTTATTCTTAAATTATATCATTAAGGCCTGATAGGATGGTGTGTGTTACTTGTGTATCTGCTTTGGGATGTTAACAGTGTATTAGGGAAGCAGATAGAAGTGTCTGTGGCTCTATAGTGCTGGTCCCCTCTGTGTCCTCCGCCTCCTACTGTAGATCTACCCACACAGGCTAGCAGAGGACCTGGATGCCTGGAGGAGGAACACATCAACACACTGGAGCATGTTAACTCATCATTATATGCTGTTTGTTAACAGAAACTGTGTTTTATTACTAGTGCGCGTTAAACAGGAACTTGATGACATCCCACACATGAAGTTGTGTATTAAATATTAATCAGGATTTGATATATAGGCCATAATTTTATGGGCCAGTGGGGATGAAGAGGGATAATAGAGTCAGGTCTGTTTGATTAGTGCCTGTATGATAGTGCGAGTATGATTCAAGTATGAATAAAAAATTTGATATGAACATTCAAAACATTGACATTCATCGTTCAAATCAAACAACAAAATTGGCTGGAAGTCACTGATAGACCCAGTTCCACTAACCTATCTTGGCTATAGTATATTCACTATAAAATTTATTTATTTCTCCATCCTTTGCCTACTGTCGGAGGGCAGCATACACTGCAGGGGCTGGGGGAGGGGAGGCGCGAGCGCTTAGCCAAGAGATACATACGGACTTGCAAAGATGACAGAGTAGAGGATAGAGAGCGAGAAAGAAAAGGAACGGACGATAGGGGGGCCATGCCTAGATAGGTCTACTCATTGACTTCCTTACACTGTCGTCAGTAGCTGCCTTATCTATTTTCACCTCAGGCAGAAGGCGTCCGCCGGGCCCAGGGCCGATGAGCGACACCACGCCATTGCAGTCCACCGTGCTGTTCCTCTTCCCGTGGAAGCCGCTGTAGCTGCTCCGCCGATAAGGGCTGAACAGGGAGCCCCGACGCTCCTCGCACTCCTCCACAGTGCTGTGCTCGTCATCGGCAAATTCGTTCTCCGAGCCCACGTCCTTGCTGCGGCCCTTGAAACTGAAGATGCTGCTCTTGCTGTTGTGGCGGGACAGGAAAGGCGAGCCGGGTATGCTGAGGAGGGACTGGAGGTGGAGGAAGCATGAGGAGAGGAGAGGTGACATTTGTGTGACTGATGTAGTCCAAGGTGTTTCTGAATTACAATCGATTGCACCATCATTTTTATGCTGTTTGTTGTCAGTTCCAGAGGTCACGATGAAAGGCAACATCTGTGGGGTGTGGGAAATTTAAAGCAACCAGGACGCTTTCCCTGAGGACGCATATCCTGCTGGGGCAGTCATGTGACTTAATAAACAAGATGGAAATACATAATTAGGTCAGTGATATTCTGTACTGTCAAGGTCACACACACACACACACACACACACACACACACACACACACACACACACAGGACAGAGATGCAGGCAGCTGAAACAACATGGACAGGCACATGAGTCATGACAACATTGATCTGCTGCAAGTATTGATCTGATTATTATTATAGTTGCAGCCACAGCATGCTAGCTCGACTGAAAACACCTTCTTTGACAACAAATATCTGCCTGTGCGGATGGTGAATGTGAAGTAAAAAGCCACTGCCAGTGAGAGCCAGTGGTGCCCAAGTGAGGCCTTAACAAAGCTGCAGGATTGCTCCGTTTGAAACATTCATGCAATCGCAGTAAATAATTCAGGACCTGGATGTGTGTTTCTATATCTTTGCCCACTATATGCTCCACTGTATGTGAGCTCATGCAACACCACACAGTACAGCAGCACTCTCAATCTGAAATATCACTCACCTGACAGCCACATTATTCACTGACATCTATATTGGACTTGTAAATGGACTGTATTTATATAGTGCTTTTCTAGTCTTACTGACCACTCAAAGCAGCACGAGCCAGCATTTGCCAATTTGCACACTGGTGGCGAGGTGCCACCTGCTCATCATGAGCAACAACCACTCGCACGCAGTCACACACTGATGGCATCGCATCGGGGGCAATCTGGGGTTTAGCATCTTGCCAAAGGCCCAGGGATCGAACCAGCGATCGATAAGTGGACGACTGCTCTACCACTGAGACACAGCTGCTCGTCTATCAACAGAAATAAAAAACTTCTCTATTCTCACTCTGTGGTTCTGATGTTATGGTCATGTATGGTCTCTTTTTTTTTGTTTGTCACAGTAATAATTATCACTGAGTCTCAAAAAGCTTAAAGAGACGATTTACCCAAATTATAGAAAAACAATGAAGTTTTATCTGTAAGATTTGTGCCAAATAGAATTCCACATATGGTGCTCGAAGCATTCAACACTCACGCTGATAGTAAAGTAATGTATTTCCAAAGTTATTAGTAGTTATTAGTATTTCCAGGATACTCCATAAACCTCGCTGTTTACATAGACGAAACACACACAGATATTATCCTTGTTTTCCTCACCTGGTTCATAATGGAAGACTTTCGACCCAGGCGATTATCAGGGAAACGGAAGCGGCTCCTCTTGCTGCCGTCGTCCGACTCTGACTTGACAAACTTCTCGCTGTCGCCTTTCTCCTTCTCCTGCTCTTTCTGCCGCCACTTCTTCTTACGATTACGCCTCTCTTTGGCGCTCTTGGAGCTGAGCTTCGACATCTCAGAGGAACTGCAAGACAGACGCCCTCCTCCATCGTCCTCCACTGCGTCCTCTGACACTGTGCCTGCAGAGGTTGCCATGGCAGCAGCCTGCGAAGAAGTAAACACATGCATGAAGTCAGAACCATAACGTGACATGACTCAGGGATCATTTCATGATCCGTCCTGCAGAGGGCTGACCTGGGCATCCTCCTGCTGTTTCTTGAGCTGCTCCAGCATGGCCTTGAATTCCTCCTCCTTCTGCTGGGCCTCTTCCATGGTGGCCTGATTCTGCTCCTCGTAGGCCATGGCCACCACAGCCAAGATCAGATTCACCAAGTAGAACGAACCCACAAAGATCACCAACACAAAGAAGATCATGTAGGTCTTCCCTGCAGCCCTCAAAGTCTGTTGGGAGAGAGCAGATGTGGGGGGGGGTGGAGGATGTGGTGAGGGAACAGCAAAGACACTCAAGGCATCTGATACACAACCTCAACCCCCGAGTCAAGCTCAGTGTCGACCTCACTGCAATGACTCATCAGAAACAAACAGAGTCAGATGCTGGTAGGAAAAAGTGAGCAGGCAGTTTGGCCTGTTTATTTCTGGGTGTAAAAATCAACTCAACTTCCTCTGGACAGCAGATTCACAACTACTTTTAAAATGTCTGTTTCTGGTATGAGTGCTTATATGCAGAAATTAGCTCTACTATCATCTCATACTATAATGAATTGATACACAGCCATCTCTTCTTGGTCTGCACAGGAACAGTCTTACATCCTGTGCTCATTAAGGTTCTCAGCATGAGACCAAGGTTGTGTTGTACATTGCGGAGAGCCGCTAGATATGCATTTTGACCTACTTTACCTTGCACACGATACCATAGAGCGTGCAGTCAAACAGTTTCTACAGATTGGGATGCTATCTCCAGTAGAGATGGGAAGTAAGGAGCCTGAGCTGCAGAGGCATGACAGAGCAAATGAGAACTTTCTAGAAAAATCTTGAAAAAACAGTTTTCTTCATGTCTGAACATGATAGCTACCTTCTTTTTAACGCGGGTTTAAAACAGGAGTTTGATAAATTGACATGTTTCCTATTTTCTTTTTTTCACAGAGGTGTTTAAGAGAGGGAATTAAAATGTTCTCCTCCTTTTGTTCCCCCTTCTTCAGGTTGACTATTGTCTTCATGGAGCACAGCAAAATGGAGACAGCTTCCTGGGATAGACAATTATGAATGTAGTTGACAAGCAGCACCGGGAAGTGTATATAAAACATAACAGAACGCTCACCTCTGTCAAAGAATATTCTACATCAGATCTAAACACGGCTGTCTAATCATTATTCTAAAGATACAGTACACAATGGCAGTGAGAGCCTGCAGCTGGGAGGTGTATTTCAAAGACAGGAACAAAAATAGAGGTATGAGCTGGAATCAGGTCTCATCTCCCTCACTGGCCGTACCGTAATCCTGAGCTGTTAATATTTCATACTTCCTTCCTTCCACTCGGCCTCCTTATGTGGAGGCAGGAGTGTCTCCACAGACGGCACAGACGTGGCCTGGCTACAGTAAGCACATGAGGCCAGTCAAAGTGGGAACAAGGGAAAAACTCGATGCAGAATGATCCACCATTTTCTGCCTGAGAGGTGGAGTTGCAGCACGCACAGAAACTGTGTGCACGACGACACGCACAAGAACAGCTCAGCCTGTTTCAGAGCAGTCTTTTCTGCAGGGGAAGCCAAGTCTCACCGGACAGCTGCTACTCTCTTTAATGTCCTTTTTGGATGGTCAATCTATCATTTTTTATTTACAACATGTTGCTCTGTGCTACAAGGCTGCAATGATGACTGGGCAACAATTAGAATTTTCATTATTGATTAATCTGTATGTTTTTAAGATAAGATAAGATAAGATAAAACTCTATTAATCCCCTGCTGGGGAAATTAGGCAATTTTTGAATTTTTGGCTAATCAATTTATCATTTACTCTCAAAAATGTCAAAAAATAGTGAAAAATACCCAACACAACTACTGAGAACCCAATATGACTTCTTCAAATAGCTTGAATGGAATAGCATGTGTGATTTTGGGCTGTGTAAATGAAGTTGAATTGACTTGTTTTTTCTGACCAAAAGTCTAAACCCCAAATATTTTCAATTTCCAGTGATATAAAACAGAGAAAAACTGCAAATTTTCATATTTGAAGAGGTGAAACCAGCAAATATTTGGCATTTTTGCTAAAAATCTAACAAATTTTCATTTCTTTTCTACTAATCAATTAATCGAATAATCATTTCAGCAGCGCTCTGCAGTTTCACTGTTTATAGGCAGTAGTATTTGATAAATTCTATGTGTTGTATATGCCTCCAGTGAAACAAGCTGAACTCATTGACACATCAGCTTTACCAGCATGTAAAGGTTTTCCCAGAAGTCCTGTGTCATGAGTCGGAAGAGAGCCAGGAAGGCCCAGCCGAAACTGTCAAAGCTGGTGTAGCCGTAGCTTGGATTCCTCCCAGCTTTCATGCATGTGTAGCCCTCCGGGCAGCGGCTGAGGGGTGGGGAGAAGAGAGAGACAGAGAGAGAGAGAGAGGACGGCACCCGGCCCGAAAATGACTCAGCGCTATTTACTTCTAATGTAATCTGACTTCAGGCAGATAGAAGAGCTACAGCAGGTCTTGGTAGGATCAGCGGCATTTGGAGGAGGGCAGAGAAGGCAACTCACCCAGAGTCGGAGCTGTTCCCACAGAGAAGAGCATCCAGCTGGCCAGGCAGGAAGTAGAAATTGGCTGAAGATAAAACAAACAGCCATAATGAGTCATTTCACTCACATTCTGTCGCAGCTACAGTTGTTTATTCTGCAACGGTCTGTAAATCCGTTCAGACAAATTTCTGACTTCAGTTTGCACATGCGTTTTCAATTCAGCGCAGTTAATTTCAAACCAATTCTTTTTGTCTATCCAGTGCCAAAGTGACATGTTGTTTTGTCGTTCCAGCATATGGGCTGACTCATACTCCTAGATGGCTGCCAGCTCACCGTTGGTGGAGCCGTGTCTCTACTTACTGTCGTTCATGATGTACTCATCCCAGTCAAAGCCCTTGCTGCCGTTGGCCAGGTGGCTCTCGGTGATGTTGATTGGCCAGATCACACACTTGTGGCGCAGGTTGCCCATGAAGAGCTGGAGGCCGATGAGGGCAAAGACGCTCAGGCAGAAGACGGTCAGGATCATCACATCCGAAAGCTTCTTCACAGACTGGATCAGGGCGCCAACAATGGTCTTCAGGCCTGAGGGGCAGCCACGCACACACGTACACAAACCACGCAGGTGATACAGGAGATGTTGATGCTCCAGGTATGAATCTTTGAAGTGTCTACTTCTATTTGAAATTATCTTTTAAAACTACGACTACTGCTAATATGCTAATACCTTTTTGGGGATCTATCACTGGGAAATATCCAGTTTTGACTGGATCTAGTGGCTACAGTGAACTGCTTTCATATTAACTAACTAATTAAACTATTTAAGGAAATCTATTTTCATTATATTAGTGAATTATGAATGTAATAATACATCTAAATACTAAATGCTAATATGTGATACTGCAATGATTTCCTGTACGGAACATCCCAACAGAGGGGGGGAATTTAGTTAATTTGAATGAATTTAAGCTGGAGCAAATTTTGAAAAATTTAGATATAGGTAGTAATACATTTTGGACAAAACTGACAGATTACATACATAACATCTCTAGAAACAAAACAAACAGAAAATATTTAGGAGCCTTCCCACTCTTTTCAGACTTATCCTGACAGAAAACATTGTCACCGAAATCAGATCAAAAATCAAAATGGCTGGCTTTTTAACAGAAAAATACTCTTTTAATTGCCAATTATCGATAAAGTGAAAAAGAGGGGGAAGACTGTAGAAAAGTGAGAGGAAATCCATAAGGAATAGAGCACAGCAGCACAACGAGGGGCCATGAGAAGGACAGAGGCACAGGCAAGGGGCTGGAAACCGCATGCAGGTCATTTAAACTCCAAGGCTGAACGGAGCAATTCAATGCCAGTGCCAGTGTGGGCACTTTCTTGAACTGTCTTGTATAAGGTATCATTAGGAAAGCACTGACTCCCCATACAGTGACCCTGCAGTCTGTCTCATCCACACCTTCACTAAAGACAGAATCGGTTTACCTTCTGGACATCCACCGGCAGCGTTCACATGGGTCCACGAGGAATTCAAATGGAAGCAGGATGACCCACACCCCCCTTTCTGTTTGCTCTCTACAGGTACAGTGGGCTATACCAGCGCTACACACTGGATCCTCTGGTAAAATATGGTCTAAATTTAAGATTACACATTCTCCATTAGCTTGGCAGAGTCAATTAAGAAAAACAAAGAACTATTCTTCAGATATTCTTATCAAAACAACTTTTTAATCCAGAAGTACACAACAAGATCTCATGGAGTAAATTAAATCAACAAAAGTACTATAAAATATCAATTGTGGTGGGGTATTATATTAAAATATCCCTATAACCTGTGTAAATCTTCTGAAATCATGCCCTCCACTGCACATGAAATACTGTTAGCTGGGCTAAAACTACACTGGCTAAATCTTCACTCCAGTGCTAAAGGCCTTGATGAATTACCATTAAAGGAATACTTTGATATTTTGGGAAATATGCTAATTCACTTTTCGATCAGAGAGTAAGCTGAGAAGATCGATGCCACTCTCATGTCTTAAATATAAAGCTACAGTCAGCAGCCAGTTAGCTTAGCACAAAGACTAGAAACAGGGGGAACCAGCGAGCCTAGCTTTGTCCAACAGTAACAAAACCCACCTACATACAATTCTCTAATCAA
>JAPZEA010000002.1:14015877-14029943 GCA_029783685.1 Heniochus monoceros | reverse complement strand
AGTAAATATTTGCATTAACTGTTAGAAGTAGTCCTCTCACAGTTGAACTGCCTGGGGCTACAGAACTGACATAACTTCATATAAGACCCGAGGGACACGTACTGTAACGGTAGATGAGCTGAAATGCTATGGGGTAAGGTTTTGGCTGCAAAGTTCCCTCCCTGTGGACGACAGTGTACGAGGCTTCAGAAATACACACAAACACAGACGTGGTAACACAGCAGAGCACGTAGCCAGTGCCTATCCACTTTCGACTGGAATAACTGTTGCACAACGGTAAAGTCGAAAACACAGCGTCACTCAAACACACACGCACAGAAACACAAACAGATTATACTCCATCAACTGGGAGTGAAACTGTGTGGTTGAGCTTTGAAAGGCTCGGTGACTCAAACACTGAGCCAGAGAAATATGATACGAGAGAGAGAGAGAGAGAGAGGTGAGTCAGAGTCAAACATGACTGTGATCTTAGATGTGCACAAGTATCAGCTGACCTTGCATGTGTGTGCGTGCACTGGGAGGTACACACATGGAAAGTTAACACTGTGCTGCCTTATTACCTGACTTTCCATTGTGTTTGTGAGAGGTCGTTTACATGTTCACACTGTTCCACCACGCTACCTTACTCCCAGTCATGCGTACCTTTGAAGATGCAGGCATTAGCATTTGTGTGTGTGTGTGTGTGGAGCCAATACACACTCTGTGGTATGGTTTTTCGGCATGTTTTATGAAGCCAAATTACATTCATGACCCATAAATATCAGCAAAACCAAACAAAACCTTGATTGAACAAGTCTCACGGACGAACAATATCAGAACAAACAGAACGAGTTTCCAGCTAAATCTGATCTCATGCCGTTTCAGTCTGTACTTGGCTTATTTTCTAAGTGGGAAACAAGTCAATGTACTTTCCCATACCAGTGTACAAATACAATTTGTTTGAGGGACGAAGAAAAGCAAATAGTATCTTTTAAGCGCATACAGAAAATGTATAACAGGTGAGGAAACTGTGGTAACTCAAACATAACCCCAGTCCTTCAGGAACACAGATAACCTTGAGGCTCATGAGTCAAACCCACATTAAAGCTTTTCATTGATAAAAATGACAATGATAAACTACGGGCAGTTAGTTAGGGACAATATTGACTGACCACTGACCAACTTCACATTTGTCATGAAAGAGACAAGCTGATAATGAACAAGGAATATCTTTATATACAAAGATATTACACAAATCTTGACAAGTGTGTTTTTGTCTTTAAATTAAATGGGGTCAAGAGTATTGTGGTGGTGCAGTTCAAGGGAAAAAACACCTTGTTCTTCCTAAATTATTCTGGCAGGGTGTGTATATGGGCTGGGCTGTTTTGCCACCTGCTCTTGGTGACCACTGGGAGGCATAGAGTTTCACAGCTGCTCGGACATGTTTTGAAGACGAGCACCCACACACGTATTTAAGTGTCGATACTCTCTCTCCATCTGTGCTGTTCCCCCGCCCTCTCTCATGCACGCACACTAACCTCGTGCTCCTGAATTTGTGTGTTGTGTTCTCTCCTAAGACAGGAAGGATAGGTAATGTGGTCTTGAGGGGCCTAATAATAAATTAACACTACTTAATGAAGGAAAATGTAACTCCTGTAATTATAGTGAAGCTGTATGTATCCTGTGTGTCTGTGTGTGTGGTTTGTGTGTGTGTGTGTGTGTGTGTGTGTGTGTGTGTGTGTGCGGTTTGTGGGAAGGAAATATGGTATAATCCAGAGGAAGTGTCAATAAGACAAGGATGTGTTAGGAACTGCCAAGAGTCATTATCCACAAGCCGTTTCTCTGTCTGTCAGGTGAGTGTGCACACGCACACGCACGCACACACACACACACACACACACACACACACACGTCCTGCCCTTCCTAATTTCTTCTTTCTTCCTCGAATGCTCAGGTCTGTCCGGCGCCTCTCCTTTGCCAGGGTGACCTGCAACAGCACTTTCAATTTCTGTAGATGTGTGCATGCATGTGTGTGTGTGTGTGTGTGTGTGTGTGTGTGCGTGTGTGTGTGTGTGAGAGTTTGGACTCCGAGCCTGTCCTGTCCTATCACCTTGAGCGGTCATGCAGTGTTGAAGGTGAGGTGGAATTAGGAGGCTTTACACAGGAAGATAGGAAAATAACGAGATTCTCACCATCCCTGTCACACACACACACACAAACACAAAAAACACATTATCACACACATACAAGCACCCTTATAGTTTCAGAAACTGTCTCTGTCTCTACACACACACACACACACACACACACACACACACACTGAGTCCCAGAGGAGTGCTCGGGGGGCTTATGCAGGGGATTTTGCTGTTCTGCAGTGTGCCTGTCAGATAAGGAAGGAGACGCAGGCCTGCCTGGTGACACGCTACTGAGTGCGTGCAGTGCAGCCTCCTCTCCTTCCCCATCCCTCTTTAAACTGTCACTCAAGTCACCTGCCACCCTCTGCTGCCACCGGTGATGATAGCACACGCTCGGGGACTGTCTGGTATCTCATTTGGCGAACTCATAAACTTAAACACACACACTGGCAGGCTGGTTTGGCCGGGACCAGCACGCTGGGACCACTGAAGAGGCCGCATCCCCATCAGGAAGCTTGTTTTCTATTCGCCAGATGTATGTTTTAACATTATAAGCAGTCCTGATTTAAAAGGCGGTTAATGATTGCTAGTTTGAGGCAGAACTCTTTGCTCTTTCTTCATTCCTTTGTTATTGTTCCTCTCCTTCTCTTTCTCCGTTTTATTTCCGTCACCTCTTCCCTCCACCTCCTCTGTATGCGCCCTCACCTCCTCCCTGGCCTGTTTCCTCCCTCTCCTTCTTATACCCCCCCCCTCCTTCCTTCCTTCCCCCTCCTTCGCCCGCCCTCCTCTCTTCTCACCACCTGTAATCCTGCTTACCGCTGTTCTGCAGCTGCTCAGGATCACAGTTGGAAAAAGAAAGAGAGTTATAGGAATCAGAAAGAGAGAGAGAGACATTTTTGTACTGCGCATTTATTGCAAGGGTCTGTTTTTCCGGAGTGCTGCTGTTTCCTCAAAATTATTTTCATTATTAATCGTCCTTGTTTGATGCCAATTTATGGCTGTGGCTAGTCTAGCCAGTGGTGATTTCCAGTGCAGCTGCTGTCAGGCGCACCTACACCAACAGCCCTAAACTGCAGTTTTCACGTCCAGGCCGAGCAATCAAAGCAGAGGGCAGATGAGGAAAGTAGTTGTAAAAGTTTCAAAAAAAGTGGATGTTTTTGTTATTATTATTTGTGCGTTTTAGGACAATTTGCAGTGAGGTGGGATAGAAGTGACTGAGGATGCAAGTTGTGAGAAATGCCAGAGCACATCATGACTCTCAGCCAAACAGGTGAATGCCGGAGCTAATAATTATCTTCATTATTTTGATTCACCTGTCTTTTAGTTTCGATTGACTGATTCATTGTTTGGCATAGAAAATAGAGAACAATGAAAAGGGTTGCAGTTGCAAAGAGCCAAAGGTGACGTTTTCGAGCTGCTCGTTTTGTCCCATTAGAGCTCAGCCTTCAACGACGTCAAACATTTTAGAAGCTTGCAGCAAATGCTAAATGGACTGCATTTATACAGCAATTTAATGCAAAATGCTTTACAATTTGGGTCTATTCACCCACTCACACACCAGTGGCAGCGAGCTTTCATGCACGGTGCCGGCCTGACCATCAAGAGCAATTTCAGTAACTTCCCAAGTTGACGTGTGGACAGAAGAGGATCGAACCGCAGACCCTGTTGTTAGAGGACAATGTACCTTCTGAGCCACAGACGCAGATGTTTGACATAGTCGCTCGATTACCCAAATTGTTTTTGATTAACTTTTTTACTGAAGGCTAATCACAAGTCCTTACAGTTTCTTGGTGCTGCATCTGACTGAGAGACGTTCTCTCTGTCCATGTCTGTACAGGGATGTAGTGCCCAGTCTGTGATGGAGACATTGAAAGGACAAATCTACATCTTTCATATTAAGCCCCTGTGGAAATGCCTCAGCCTTCACCTTTTCCACTATTACGTTATATCTGCTGTAGGATGCAGCACAACGCCCAGCAGGCCTTCGTGCTGCAGAGTGTTCAATCTTGTCTACATTAGCCAGTTCCCCTCCACATCCACCCACTCTACCATGAAACCCTCTTGCCTACGCCCTTGGCCTCTCCCGTCTCAACCAGTCACCCTCCACCACCACCGCCACCAGCCTCTTTACTGACACCATCCCCCAGCCCCAGCCTCTTGGCAGCTCCTCCAGGCAGGCTAATTGACTCAGTCCCAGGAGGGGGGGATCATGCCACATTTCTAATTTGGCTCCCCCTCCTCCAGATAAAAGCTACATCCATCCATCCTTCACCCCCCACCCCCCACGCTCTCTATCAATCCATCCCCTTTTCCGTTTGTTTTTAGTTTCATATTTTTTTTACAGTCCAGGCTGAGCAAATTTCATTTTGCAAGTGCATAAAAAACGTGTTTTTTGAATTTGTCTGCTTCTATGGATCTTTCTTACATCTGTCTTTCTTTTCTTTTCTTTTCTTTTCTTCAGCTACATGACTGCCAGCCCCAAATACAGACATAATAGACAACTGAATACATGAAAGGACAGATACACACACACACACTCACAGAGCACAGCACCTCGCCTTCGCTCACCATGGGGTTCACCTTCAGAGAGCCTCCATCTCCACAAACCGCACCTGGGGACTACGCTGGGCGTGTCTCAGTGTGTGTGTGTGTGTGTGTGTGTGTGTGTGTGTGTGTGTGTGTTTGTGTGTGTGTGTGTGTGTGTGTACATGTGTGTGTGAGCCTCCCATCCCACTAACAAGCAGGCAGATGGAGAACAAAGACATTTTGTTATTGATTGTATCACACTTCAGAATCAGAAGAAATAATCAAAAAAGTCTCCAACCTACCCAGACTGGGAATTGGAGATTTTGCACTTGTGTACATCAAACATCAGAAAAAAAGTTAGAGTGTAGAGTTTATACTGCACTGCTCTTTATACTATACTGTTTTGGCATCTGCACAGGCTGTGTGTGTGTCTGTGCGTACATTGCAAATCCAGCACATATGATTTAAATGGTTAGAGTGTGTGTGTGTATTTTCAGGCTGCAGTAACACTTAAGAAAAGCATTTAAGGTGCTGAGTGTTAATACTGCTGGAGTAAACCTCGAGAGCACTGACCCAAGGTAGAGTTTCACAATACAGTGGCTGAAATTCAACAACAAATATGTACACACACACACACCAAGTATACACATGGTAACACAGCAGCGCAGCACGAGTCAGGCATCCTGACAGGTCCTGTGCTAAAAGCATGTTTGGTATGTAGCAGTAGCTGTGGCCATTAGTAAAATGGTTTTTCAGATGGACAGATAAGGTATTTTAGCTGGAGGCTCAGGGTCGGCTGGCCTTGTGGAAAAGACATTTGACACGTAGAGAGCTGTTACCTACGGTACAGTATGTGGAAAGATTTCACGTCTGTTTTTCGGATTTGAAGAAGAGTGGAAAAGGCATCCCGATTTTTAAATAAGTGAGAGCTGGTTTGATTTCAGATTTCCTTTGGTTCTGGACTCAAACAGATGTACAGGAGAGGTGCAGCTTCGCGTTACATTTTTTCACAGATGTACCAAAACAGAAACGTAAAGACCCCCAGATGCCTTTACCTTTTGATCCAGGCTTTGGATGTTTGAAGAGCGGAAACTCACCAGCTCTGCTTGAACTGACTGTTTCTAAAGTCACCATCAGGTGATGCAGGGAAATGTATACACCACTGCTGCAGAGACCCAGGCTCAGTTCCAGAAGTGGTACTTTTAACTAATTAACTGGTACTAATTGGCACACAGGTGGGAAGCCAGTGAGGGATCATGTCCTGTTTAAATACTTCTTCTTGTACTGGTTGGTTTGTCCACACAGTGTCCTTCTGTCCACATTGTCCTCAGGCCAAGTTTTAGCTTTTTGAGGAGCTTAATGATAAATGGTGGTGATATAAATGGTGTCAGTGTGTCTGGGCTCGGCCTTCTCACTGAAAGGAGACCATTGAGGTGGTAAAGCATCAGATGAGGACACCATGCCTCTCTGCAGATCTACTGTGGACATGTTCAAATAAATGGAAGGAGATCCCGGGGCAGAAAACGTGGAGGCATTTTATGCCCCATCTCACATTAAAACATCTTGTGATTCCCAAGGATTCCCGGAGGTAGAGACTAGGCACAGTAACTGGTTTATACAGAGGCTGCGACAGAGGCACTGGACCTTCATCGTACCCGACCTTTGTCCTCCCGTGGCTAACGTTGTGAAATTGTCGCAGCTGGTTTAGATTTAGGCAATAAAACAACTTGGTTAGGTTTAGAAAAAGATTATAGGTTAAAATACCTTTCTGTCACATATTTGACATAACTTAAGTGTGTTACGTAAGTTAAAATGGGTCAACAGGTTGACCTATAGGTTGATTTATGGTTTCACATGGACACAAACAGCGGTCTCCTGGGTTAAAGTCCTGTGTTTGTTTGACCCCTCCATCCACCCCACCTTCCTCTAAATGCAGACTTTCTTGCTCTTTTACTACATCACCTGACTTCCTCGTTTCCGCAGCCCGACAATAAACGTAAATATGGGTCGTATTAACCTGCTTGCACAGACGACCTCTGCAGCTGCTTTCCTGGTGAGGACGGGCTGGGTTTAGAATTAACTGAGGCTAGACAGATGAAGGATACAGATGGAATTGCTCGAAATTGTACCATCAGGCAATGACAACACAATAAGGATTAAGTAACAATTTTATTGACCCCATCCTCCTTTTATTTTTCAGCTTAACTGAGTTGAAGTCACACCGGCACGATGAACTGACACACTGTTGGACCACAACAAAAGCGTATTCAGGTACATTAAGGATGCGGCCGGTTACTGTCCCACCTGAGACGTTTGTCACACAGATTTTCTCTCCCTCTCACACCTGCTGTTGCTGGTGGCAATGAACTACACACACACTGAAGTTAGATAGAGATTCAAACCTGTTTTTATTGGCAGGAATGAAAAGTTGTCAGCTCTGTATTTGAGGATGGCAGTCTTTAATGTGACCACTGATTATGAACTGGAACTATAAAGAGAATTGGCTGGTGTCTTATGTGTGGGTGAGGGGGATTCAAACACTTTCATGCTTCAGACCCCATATGCTTATATACTGCTCACAGCATTCCTCATTAGCTGTGGTTTTGTCCGTGTGTGTGTGTGTGTGTGTGTGTGTGTGTGTCTTTTGATGACCACCTACAATGTGAATTCTCATGTTGATTAAAGGAGGAAGGTCTGTTCCTGCATACTGCATGCATACATTTGATTGTGCACATATATCCACTGCGTGCATTTTAATGCATGTGTTGGTGGTGGGGGACGATGCGTTTGACTGATTACTTTCATGTCAAATGTGACTGCTGACAGAAGCAGGGAAGGAGGAAGAGGAGAGAGGAGAAAGAGCGAAAAAGAGAATCGGAGGAAGACGAGAATGAGTGAGGGAGGCGGAATACAGGCAGAGATTTTGAGGACAGATAAATGGGAAATGTGCTGCAGCAGGTTGAACCTTGTTATCCATTTCTAGTTGTTTCTATGAACGAAAATAATAGCAGTAATTTGGGCTACTGATGTGAGAAAAAAGGAGGGAACAGTTCACTTTACCTCCAGTTTAGAGCTTTCTTCTGTCTCTATCCCTTCTTTCCTCTAAACCTCTTCCCTCCTCGCCTCCCATCCTCTGCTTCTTCACCTTACTTCTTGTCGCTCCCTTTCACTCCTTTCTTCTCATAATTAAAGACGGCTGGAAAGATTTACAACCATGGTTTGAGCAACTGAGTGAAGGTAATGAGGGAGGGTACAACTGGGTCAGGAAATCAGCATTTGTACCGATTTGCTGATAAGGTCAGAGTCAGAGGTCAGTGACTAATGGCAGTGTCTACCTGAGGGCAAACACACCCATGTCCCTCATTTATACCTCCTCTCCTTCATTTGTCTCTTTATCTACCTTTTTCTCTTTACTTTTTGCACATACATGTAGTTTATTGCATCTGTGGTTGTGGGTCTGTCTTTTGTCCAAGCATGGCGCATTTAACATCTAGATGCAGTTCAAGATGTGGTCGATGAAAACGGCATTATTTAACTGGTGGAAATCCTTAAATTGAAACTTTAAAAATGCATAGACGTCTGCAGAGAGAGAGAGAAAAAAAGATTTTCTTAATTCCTGAGTAGCATCTGTATTTGGTTTTATGAGGTAGTCACTGTGCGTGTGAGAGTGTGTGTTTCTTTGTGTGCATGCATGGCTCCGTCTGTCTTTTGACAGTAATGGTGACAGATGAAAGCCAGAGGTGTTATTAATGACCAGCATTCTGCGGGGAGTTTAGTCTGTGAGCTGGAAATATAAGTGGAGGAAAGGAAAGAGCAGGCTGTGACACGTTGAACAACAGTTGGTTTCACCTACATACCTGGACACACCTTCACTCTACACACAGAATGATGTATACTCATGCCTAAAGCTGGCAGTGCTTACACTTCGAGTAAACTTCTGAATCCACGTGTGTGTTAGCATAGAAAAAAAATCTGAATATGTAAAATCAGAATGTGCGTGCTTTTTATCAATACTTTTTATTTTTTTACCAATGGAAATATTTCAAAGTTCTCAGTTCTGTTTATTTCATTGTCTAGATTACTGATTTGGTCAAAACTTCTTTTGAAACTCTAAAAGCTTAAAACTAAAACTCAGTCAGATGATTGCTGGATCATGACATGGCAATTTGTGATGGCTAAAATGGCCACAAAATGTCAGTGGGTGCTTTGGTCACAATATTTCATCATTCCATTACTAGGAAAAGAGAGTTCTTTATGTTCATGCCCCATTATAGAAGTATAAGAGAGTAAGATATATGAATAAATGTGCCTAACTGATAAAGTACCTTGTCATTAGTCAAATTATATGTGCAAATTTGACTAAACTGCTGTTAAAACCTTGCAGTCCTTTCAATCAGTGGAATATAAGAAAAATGTGACATGGGACAGGAAAATGAATAATTTCTTGTGTGAGGCATTGACAACACAGAGCAGCAGGTATGCAGGTAGGCAGGATGTGAAAACAGCTGTTTACCTGTTAGAATAACTTTAAGGTGATGGATAAGAAGTGTGTCTCTGTGTCTCTGTTGCTCTCAATATTAAAGCTTTGTTGATAGTTTCAAAATTTAAACCACTTCACGTCAAGGTTATAGGGATTAATCCTTAGTTAGTAATCAAATTTAATCCAAACAGAAGGTCAAACTGCAATTTAGATTTGACTGAAACCAGAGTTACACTTGATTCGGTGTAATCCACTTCAAAAGTTTGATCTGGTTTAAATCGTAAACCTTGATTTAAGACTTAATCCTTGATAGTTTGAATCTCATTTGGTAAAATCCATGAACTGTGATACCATCAAGCTTGTCAAGCTCCTTTTTTTTTTTTTTTTTTTAAAAAAAGAGACTGCATCCATAGACTGTGGGGTCAATTTAAAACGAGAAGAGACAAAGAAAGACGAATGGAAAGGAAAGCAAGCAGGGAGAGTCAGAACCCTGTATTCAGTTTCTGGCCTCTCTTCCTCCTCTCTGCTCTTCCTCTTATCCTGACATGAAATAGTCATTATGTGTAGTGGTAATTCAGTCCAGCCGTCTTTCCACATTAGCTAATGTGCATCTGAAACGTCAGGAGTGTGTGTGTGTGTGTGTGTGTTTGAGTATACAGTATCTGGAACCCTGTGTATGCGGGTCTGCGTGCGTCAGCATTCGGAAGTGTGTGGTTCTGTCAGGACTACTGCTTTTGTGTGTGTGTGTGTGTGTGTGTGTGTGTGTGCGTGTGTGTATTTCTACGTCAGACGGTTCGCATGACAAGGTTTTCTACGGTCGACAGGTGCTAAATAATAAAAGCGCAGAGAACAAGTAAGAGTAGAAGACAAGACAGAAGTACACGAAGAAGAGACGAGGAGAGGCAAGAATAGAAGACAGAGATGTTACGTGGAGAAGAAGAAGAAAGTGGGAGAAGGAGAGACAGGAAAGAAGAGGAAAGTACAGTTTGTTCGACTCTGAAACTCTAAACACCACTCTCTCCTCTGAGTGTCCTTCCTCTGTTTAGGTTATCTCGCCTCCGCTCATAAAAACCTTCATTCCTCCTCTCAGCTGCTGTTGGCGAGCAGCGCCAAGCAGCAGCAGCAGCAGCAGCAGCAGAGCTCCTCTCATGGTTTGGAGACGGGGAGGGAGAAGCAGAGCCGGAGGGCATCGCTGATGGTTTGTTGGTATTGTGTGTCTTGTGTATGAATAAGGTAATTTCTCCCTTTGAAACACAAACTCCTGCGACAAAGCAAGCGAGGTAGTGGAGGGGAAAATGGAAAAGAGACACAAAGGAGAGAGACATCACAAGGTGACATCTAATGTCAGGTTTCTGTGACTGACGCCTCTGTGTCTGTGGTGTGTGTGTGCGCGTGTGCGTGTGCATCTGTATAACAGACCTACATCCTTCAATGCCTGACGTCCAGATGCATGAATCTGTGTGTGCTTTCACTAGATTTCTAGTAACTTTATGTTGGAAGTGTAGTTTAAAAGTAGTAAATGTTATTATTAAATGGATGTGCTCTGCTCAGCAATAAGCTGAGTGTATAATGACAGTGTGTCAACAGAAATTGTCAGCTATCTGCCAGTGTTGTGTTTCATTGATTCACCCAGATCTGAGACAGCTGTAATCAGGGGCCCCTTGGTAACTCTATCTACGTAGCACACACACACACGCGCGCGCACACACACACACACACACACACACACACACTCAGAGGCACACCTGGGCACAGTGAATCCTATCCCAAGGGCAGCTTTGAGGAGGACAGCTGTGAACAGAGAGGGAGGCCAAGAAAAACTACAGGAAGAGCTAAATGTTAGATAGAGAATAGAGAAAGGAGCAGCCACCACACTGCAGCGCTACTGTGTGACGGCCCAGAGCCAGCTGACTCGTAGCATGAACGCTGTTGATTTAAGATGATTAAAGATGCTTATTTTTTTTATTTTTTTTTCAATCAATGAATCATCATGGCACTACTGACAGCCTCCTAACATTTTGTACTTGTGCTGCTGTGTCAGATTTTGTGAGAAAACTGCTGTACTGATTTATGGTACAAGACTACTTCACACAGAGTGAACCGTAGCATTTGCCAGCAAAAGCTGGGAAAGAAGAAGAAGAGTGCTAGCCAATGTAAAAATCGGTCCTGCAAATGTTTTACTAAGACGGAAACACATTCAACACTTTGGTTGGGCTTCAATACGCACAATGGGTGCACTACACAGGACACCTTTAAGGCTAAGATTACAGGGAACGATGGCAGTCATGGTTCAAAATTAAGCACTAACTACTAGTATTGGAGTAATGTGGAGAATAGTATAATGTTATTACCTATATTACACATTTACCAATACCTCAACTTCCACACTTTTCTCAGCGTTATACTTCTTGCATTGGCACTGACTTTGCTATCAAATGTAAATTGCACATGCAGAATAGATGCAGTGTTTTAACTTTTCCAAAAGATTAGGTTGATATAATGATATGATTATGATATGAATGGAGTGTGGCTTGCAGAATGAATGCATGAATAGGAAAACTGTAAAATGAATAAATAAATAAAGAAAAAATAAATAAATAAGATAATATGATGAAGTGTAAAAATTTGCTAGTTAAATTATACAGAATCTAAATTTTTAAAGAGTGCTACAACATGACTACAAAATAAAGCAAAAAAAAAAAAAAAAAAAAAATTAAATAATTTTTTTTAAATCAAAACAGTCCTGTAAATTTCATTAAGGAAAAAAGGTTTAAAACATCCAGGACACTGTGTGTGATGCTTGGCTTTAATTCTCAAAACAACTCCTACATATAAAGGAAGAAAAGCAGCTACCTAAATTCTCTTTTAATCAAGACATGTTTCTGTTTGCGTTGGCAGAGTTACATGAATCCGTTTATCAGTTTGACTGAACTTGGACGCGGCCGCAGGAGAAATATTTCATGAAGCCATTTTTGGTTTTAGAGTCCAGAGCTGAGAGAGCAGGTTGGCCTGGAAAAGAAGCGAGAGATGGACTCTTATGGAGGTTGGCAATGGAGCATTGTGCAGACAGAATGACTGGTATGTGTATGTATACACTACAGTGTGTGTCTACAGCGTGTGTGTGTCTGTCCTAGGACGAGTGAGTAGGCTAAGCATTGAGGCGGAGTTTGGACAATTAAAAGAATTCCTGACTGCATTCTTTCTCCCATGAAAAACTCCCATGATGGCCCTCTCTCTCTCTCTCTCTCTCTCTCTCTCTCTCTCTCTCTTTCACTCTTCTCTTCCGTAGGCCAATTACACTGTCAGTCTGTCACAGTCTCTCTATTTAGCTTGTTTTACTGTAGAGTAAGCATTTGTACTGCCTCGACTCTCTTTGACAGAGAGAGAGAGAGAGAGAGAGAGAGAGAGCGAGGAGATGTGACACCCAGTATCCTCTAAACCTTTCGTCCGTGTGTGTGTGTGTGTGTGTGTGTGTGTGTGTGTGTGTGTGTGAATCCTCTCACTATGACAGCGCCACACACAGTGAAGCTTATTACCTTCTTGCTGCTTACCTCTCTTGATGTGTTCTTGCATTCCTTATATGCATCTTTCTTTGGAGTGTGTGTGTGTGTGTGTGTGTGTGTGTATTTGTGTCCAAGTATGCAAGAACTAGCAAGGGATTACAGATCCCTTCACAGTAAATGTCTAAGGTGACTTTATCTTTAAGCGCATGCTCATCTCCACCCCTCACGCTCCCAAACTGCTGACAGCAAACAGCCTGCATTGTTGCTGAATTTCGGTAACGTTGCGTTGCTGTATTAATATTCCAAAGCGCGACGCTGACTCTCATCATCATCTTCGAGGCACAGAGGGTCCCACATGGTGTCTAATTCACAAGACCCTTGCGTCAAATCTCTCTTTGCTCTAACTTCTTGTCTCAGTACAAGACTTCAGTCATGTTGACACTTATGGAAATGAATTGAGCTGAGGATAAGGGGATTTGTTACCAATCCCATCTGTCATCTTCCTAAGTGGTCTCAAATCCTGGATTATATGATAGTTCTTCTGAGAGGTTGATGAGCTACCGTCGGGCTGAAGCCTTTTACAGGTGCAGGTTTTCGCTTTTTTACTGCTAATGCCTGCAACCACTGGCATCCATCGCCCAGATAGGAATAGTTTGGAGAAACCTGAACAGCCATCTAAGATTTCTCTTGCAGTGCATTAGTGTAGATTAGTTTTAGATGATTTATGCAGAATAAATGCATGTAGACCATTTCTCATGGCTAGCATCGTTAGCTGCACCATCTAGTGAAAGTACACAATGTGCACAAGTTTAATTTGATAAATACTCAAAACATGTGATTTTGCCAAAAGCTGAATTTGCCAAACAGCCACAGTGTTCCATTCCTGCCTGGAAAATGAATTTAGTGTAAGCACAGACAGTTGTGTATATGCTCCTAATTCATCACCCTCCTGTGTCAGATCTCATATGGTGTCACTTCTCGGAAGAGCACAATATCTCAGATATGTTGACACTTTAGGAAATGAAGTGAGCCAAAGCTGCCTTGGATTTGTAACCAATCCCCATCTGTCATCTTTCTAAGTCTCCTCAAATCCAAATCTGTTGATCCTTGCTAAAGCAATTACATTATTACGCTGTAGTGAATGTAGGAATATGGTTTTGTTGTTGTTGTTACACTTCATAATTGACTGTAGAAAGACACTGGTAAGATGAGAAACAAGAGAAGGATGATTAAGGAAGTGAAACAACAATCAGCTCTCATTTAAAACCAGTTCCAAACTGAGAAGCATTTAGCCTGGAAATACTGAATCACTGACATAACTTTGGGATGTACACTCTGTTTCATGTCGAACTTAAGCAATAACAGAAAAGAAAACAATGTTGTAATATGAATGCAAAATGAAAAATATGTCTCAACACTTTCTATATGTCTGTGTGTGTGTAT